>CM019270.1:2572480-2608589 GCA_009746105.1 Rhododendron williamsianum | reverse complement strand
TTTGGTTTGGTCGAAAATTAGAGATTAAGCCTTTCCCTTACTAAAATCATGATCAAGTTATAGAAAAACACTAAAACAACTAAACCATGGGAGAGAAATCACCCCATGACCAAGCCTAGAAGACTACTCACTCGTACTTGAAAGATTAAGCAAAAAGCTAGAAATGACAAACATATTTAACTGATAGAAACGGAAATAAACTTGATATTAGTAAGGATCTCAACCGTAGCTACAACATTAATAAACGAGAAAACAACAAACGACTAAAACTTACAAGCGTTCTTGAAGGAAATGCTAGGAAAGCTTGAAAGACATTAATGGAGTTCTAAAATTTAAAAAGACTTAAAACTAACTATGAACTACCCCTAGAGAGGGAGAGAGAGGGTCCTATTTATACACAAAGGCCTTCCTCTCTCCTCCAAAGTCTGAAAATATCCCACAAAACCAGCCATTAAAAGAAACTTTCCATAAGTGGAAAGTCTGAAAAGCAAGAAAAATATCTGCTGGGAACATTTGTTATCGATACCATAGGCCAATGTATCGATAACATCCTTCAAATTCTTCTCCGTAACCGACTGGTATCGATACCAATGTCATAAGGTATCGATATCCTACAGGCTGGACAGCTTTTGGACCAAAACATGTTGAAATGTTATCGATACCTCTATACTTGTTATCGATAACATTCTTCAGAAAATGCAGATTTCCAGGTAGGCTTCAGCTTCAGCAAACAGCTTCCAGCAACTTCCAGCTCCTTAGCACTTATTTTCATTCTCTAAATTTAAACCTTTCTTTTACCTTTTCTTTACTTTAATTTTATTTAATGAAAATAAGAAAGTACCCCCCATTTGGAAACAATGGCATTACCAGAATTTCAAGATTCCAATTAAATCAAAATGTCAACCCCCAGCTTTTAGTGTAAAATGGAAAACTGCACATTTTTCTCAGAGAAATGGCTCAAAACATGACCTTCTCTTAAATAAAACCTTGAACTTTGTAGTTACTCTTAGAAAAATTCAAGGATCAATTACCGCCATTTTTATCTCGAAAATCGATACTTTTTCAGAAAGTCATTTTTCCATACTTAGACAGATTTTAAGGGGCCGACAGGGTCTTCGGATACTTGGAAGCACTTGGGCCATCCATGGCGTTGAAATGCGCCTTATTTGCACGTTTTACCTGAAATATACAAAAACCACACCTAACGTGCAACATCACTACAAAAGCTAAATAAACATAAGTAAAAGCAAGATAGAACGGGACTAGTCGCACCAATTATCTACAATATTGAGTGCTCATCATTTAAGCTCGTTAAAGTTAGAGTTTTGACGTATCAATTGAACCTAGCAACTTTGTTCCTGCCATGCACACTTGGAGAATTGCTTATATAGTTACATGGAGTTCGACCTTGCTGCTGAATTTTATTTAACAATTTGCTTTTGCTGCTGATTTTGCCATGAATATTCCTTTGTCTTTTTGTTTCGTAGTCCTGTAAATTATTTTAGTATTTATCTAATGAAGTTCTTGTCCTTGAAAAGGAAAAAAACTGTATCCATACATGCATATGTATCTACGACCATACTCAAAAGAACAGAAGCAAAAAAAGTCTAGGATCACCCCCATTTCCACCCATCTTTTCCACCGCTCCATGTGGGGCCCGCTCTGGACCCCACAAAATACAGAAAAACACCCTTAAATTTTAAAATATTCTTTTACGAGGCCCTGTAAATAATTAGCTCAATCGCAAAACGGTAGGTATGTTTTCTGAATCCGTAACTCTACGAATTCAGAAAACATACCTACCAATATGCGATTGAACTGATTTTTTACAGGACCGCATAAAAGAATATTTTAAAATCTATGAATTTTTTTTCTATATTTTTATACGGAGAGGTGGAAAAGAGGGATGGGATTAGAGCAGTGAGCAGCGCAGCACTACTCTACTGAGAAAGCAGCATGATGGCTGATGGGCCACCTCTTTTGTGAATCCACCAAGCACATGCCATTGCCATCCATAGGTGAAACAGAAGTGCAGAGGATTTGGTGCACAACATGTTGAGCACAAAAAGGTTACCCATATTATCAATCAAAGGAAAAGAAGAAAATGACAAGCATTAAAAAGTTCCAATACCAAAAAGGGTGAATATGGGGATTGGGAGGCTTTTTTGCCCATCTTTTTCTTTTAATAATAGAGTAGTTAAGTTTTGGTTGACTTGACCCAATACTTTTTGGCCCTTTTCCCCTTGATTATAGGGGCCACGTTTCCGTTATCATCTACTACTACTACCTTCCGCTTATAAATAATTAATGTTGTGTTTAGATTGCGTTTTGAAATTTTTTTAAAAAATAGTAGGGATAATAAATGGAGAGAGATAAAGAGAAATGTTGGAAGTAGGAAGAATCTAAGAGGAATTTTTTTTAAAAGGAAAAAGAACACAGCATACATTGTTTTAAGTTTTTTTTTTGCGACGGCAAGCACCCGTCGCTAACTATTTGCGACGACTAAAGCCATTTTTTTGGCGTCGGCCTTATTCCCGACTCAAAGGAGCAAAAAAATTGTGAAAATTAACCCCAGGAATCCTATGATTCCTATTACATGTCCTCAATAATGATTACAAGTATTATTCCCGTGTGAAGATGCATGTACAAAAACGTACAGGTAGCCGAAACAATTTCTTGAAGTAATTTGCTAAATAAAATAGTGGGAAATATGTTAGTTTGTTGTGACAATGTAGTATAATCTTGACATCAACCTTGTTAACAATGCTTAGAGCAAGTATATTAGCTTAGGTAAACACCCAATCTCAGCTACTTTACTTGTGAGAAGTGAGAAAACCCTCATACAGCAGAGTAGGTAAAGTGGTCTGTAAGAGCATGTACATCAGGTTAACAAAAAGAGCAAATTAGTCATTTTACCAAACCAAAATGAAGAAAACTCAACAGCAGCAGCTTAGGTAAAACCTTATGTATTTTACATTTTGCTACAGTTCATAGCTACAAATACCTAAGCACTGTACACCTGCCATTTATTTGTATTCACCCACTCTCTCTCTCTCCTCCTCCTGTGCAAGAACGCCTCTCTCTCTCTTTCTCTCTCTCAATGATGAACCTAGTTTTTTTACAAGATGACAAAAGTAGAAATACAATATTTTACTAATAAAGGATTGGTAAAATAGATAGTATTGGTAGAGTGTTGATTGAGATGTGAAAAGGTAAAATGTAAAATATGCACTGTTTACTAGTATTTTTTGCTTGTGACCGGTAAACTTGTTCTAAAAAACCTTTTGCTATACTAGTTCTTAGCTACTTCTACTGAACTACTATTCACAAGGTAGTCATTATTTTATTGTTTCATCTTTCTCTCTCTCTCTCTCTCTCTCTCTCTCCTATAGTTCTATGGAATCCTCTTCTTCCGATTTGCAGAGAGCGTTCATGGAATTCAATTTGTTGCTATAACTCTTTTCTAAGGATTACAGTTGTTGGGTTTTGAAATGAAAGCTCTGAACGATTAAAGCCTTTTTGGGTTTTTCAAAATGAAAGCACTGAGATCCCTAGAACACTCGCCCTCCTTTCTTTTCCTTCCAAAATTACAGTTGTTGGGTTCTCAATCTTGGGTGAATTTGAAAGAGAGAGAGAGAGGGGACTAGTTGGAGGAGAGCTGGAGAATGGGGAACGGATTATGCTAGCCTAGCCTCAAACCCAAAAATGGAATGGGGAAGAAGAAAAAGAAAAGAAAAGAAAAGAAAAGAAAAAGAAATAAAAAATAATATTTTAATAGATAGTAGGTAAAATAGATAGTATTGGTGTAGTTGTGAAAGAAAAAGTTGATAGCTAAATTAGATTTGTGAACTATTCATAAGGTAATTTACCTAAACACTAGTGTACTTGCTCTTACAAGTTAGAGCATGTACACCAGTTATTAGCTAATAAACTCGTAAACAGTGCACATTTTTTACTTTACCTACTCACATCTCTTTCAACATTACACCAACACTATCTATTTAACCTATTCTTTATTAAAATATTATTACTTTAGAGGGAGAGAGGGAGTGAGAGAGAAGAGGACAATGCTCTGGATGATAGAAGATGAGAGAGAAATTAATTGTTTAAATAGTAGTTGATGAACAATGCTTAGGTATTAATACCTAGCCATTTCATGAAAGTCATTTTACCTTGGGGTTTACCTCAGTTGCTGCTGCTGCTTGGTTTTTTTGTTTTCCTTCGGTATAATAGCTTAAAAAGGCATTTTAGCTCATCTGCTAAACATGCTCTTAGAGCAACTTTACCAACAAAGGTAAATAACCTTTAAAGCTATTTTTGCTAATCAAAGTGAGGAATTTCCTGCAGCAGCAGCATAGGTAAACTGTTAGGTATTGTTCATTTGTCTACGGTTGTTAGCTTCTTCTACCTAGCAACTATTCACAAGGTACTCATTATTTTAATATTTCCTCTCTCTCTCTCTCTCTCTCTCTCTCTCTCTCTTCTGCCTTCTCTCACTCACTCACTCCCCCCCCCTCTCTCTCTTCTATTAAAGAAAAAAGTAGTATATTTTAATTAATTTTAGATAAAATAGATAGTGTTGGTGTAATTGTGAAAGAAAAAGTTGATAGTTAAAATAGAATTGTGAAGTTGTGAACTGTTCACAAGATAGTATGACTACCCATCGATAAACTTGCTCTTACAATGTACTGTAAGAGCATTCTCTTTTTGGGGAGTAGTATAATCTTGACATCAACCTTGTCAGCAATGCTCACGCGTGTTTTCTTTTTGGGGATGATACAGAAGCAAGATAACTTGAATGTCAGAAACTATGATGAATTTGAGTGCATGGTGTACAAAATTAAGGATTTAATTTCAGTAAACACTTGGTGGAAAATACAGAAATTAATAAAATTTAAAACTCCAGTGGTTGAGGGTCAATATGGCCAATTTATCTCAAAAGTTCAAACTCATTCCCTCCTGGTTTGTGAGGCCGCATTCAACAAACTTTGACTTGTAGATACTTTCCTAGTTTGAATTTTAATAATCTAGTTAGGCTGAGTTTGGACAAACCTTTTAGAGGCTTTTTGATTATTTCGAATAGAATGTGATTGAGTAGAAGATAACTTGTTTGGGCTAAATTTGTTGTCTTCGTGTTAAGGCTAAAATTCATTGTATTTATGTTAAAAGAAAACTTTCTTGGAGACAACCATAAAATCTCTTTGTTCCCAGGTGTGTCACTATTGGGTTTCTGTTTTGTACGGAGTATCATTTTTATTAATGATATGAAAATCTTTTTTTGTTGCTTCAAAAAAAAAAAAAAACCATAAAATCTCTTTGCACTTAGTCTAAACACTTTTTACTCAAAAAGTCCAGAAAGTCATTGGAGAAGTTTGTCCAACTCACCCTCAAAATAGTATTAGATTAGCAGTATTCTCTTTACAATTCAAAAAGAATTTTTCAAAAAATTCCTCCTAGATTCACCCTACTTCCAACATTTATCTCTTTATCTCTTTCCACTTATTACCCCTACTATTTTTCAAAAAAAATTTCAAAAACCAAACTAAACACAGCATCAACGATAAAAGACTTGCAATTATGGTAACGTTAAAATCTTAAGTAGAAATGCATCCCACCTCTTGTTTGATTCTCTTGCGAAACATTGTCGTAAAATAATTTTCGTACTCCACTTTTTTATAAATGCATCATAAAATTTGTATCATAGCGTCCTTTGAAATTTTGTTGTATGAAATTTTAAATACCAGAACACAATTCCAGAGTGCATTTAAAAATAGAGTGCAAAATTTATTTTCTCGTACTATTTAGCAAGTTCCATGAATATCTTTTCGTTTTCATTTGTTACGTCTGCGAGTCGTTTTGCTATTTTTTTTTGATCCGCCATTTTGCTATTTCAACGGTTAGTATTTTGCAAGGTTGAAACTGCCATTCATCTTTTAAATGACCGTTTCAACCCCGCAAAAACTGCCATTCAAAGCACCCCATGTTGTCATTAAAAAAACAAAAAGCCCCAACTAATAAGCTGGCAATGGATATTTTTAGCATATAGGGTTAGAAATGGTAATTCCAAAGTTTTTAAAATTTAAATTCAGAAAAGGTATCCGGTAGTCTGCACCTGCTCCAGAACATACATTCCCCAATTTAGCCTATTCCCCTGTAACTCTGTCTTTCTCCTGTCCTCAGAACTCTCAGATTCATGTCCCCAATTTCGGGGAGGCTCCGTCCAGTTTTCCTATGTCCAATTTGGGTTCACTTTTGAGCCTCCGGATCCACAATAATGATCGGAATCGTTCATTTTGTAGAGCTTGTTGAGCATACGATCCTTTCAAAAAATTAGCTTGATTCAACATACTAGTACACGATCGAAACATATTTGTACCAGAGAAATGGGTTGAAAAAAAAAAGATTCTCGTACAAATCTGTCTCGATCAGGCATCCACCAATGTTCGATGAAGCCAATTTTATGCTGTTGCTATAAAAACTAGAAAATCTTTACAAAACGAACGATTTCGATCATTATTGTGAACCCGGAATGAGTTCGCGAAAGCCCAAACTGGTGCCTCCCTATCAGATTGCACATACGAGTATATACTAGTAGTACTAGTATTTATTCTTGGATTTTATTCCCTATCTCGGATTTCAAACGGAAAAAGGCCCCACTTGCAACTCAGATTTTCTCTATCCAAGACAAAGACAGAGACAGGTGAAATGTCCTGTTCTCAAATGGAGTTTTATTTTTTAAATATAGAAAATAGAAATAGGAGTATTTGGGTTTATTCAAAACGGAAAGTTTTCAAGAAAACAGCCATAACAGCTTTTTAAGCTTCGTTTTAATGTTGTAAATTTCTGTTTCTGCCATTAAATCTCTCTCTCTCTCTCTCTCTCTCTCCTCAAGAACTTTCCTTTCTTCCTCTTTGGCTGTGACAGTAACGAAGCCAACCCATCTCTCTCTCTCTCTCTCTCTCTCTCCTTTTTCGGAAATTGCAAATTTTATCCAGTTTGCTTTCTAGGATTTTTGACAGTTTTTCTTGGTTCCAGAAATTTCTGTCATTCACCCTTTCGGAACAACTCGTGGGTAACCCCCAAACCCAAGAAATTAAAGGTTTTTACCAGACAAATTTGCCCCCTCCAAATTCGCTCCCAACCCAATTAGGGTTTTGAATTCGTGTTTCCGGCAATGTCCACGTCGACATTGCTCCAATTCAGAAACCAATAAAAAAAACTGCTTTTTTTTTTTTCTTTCTTTTTCCCTTTCTGAATTCCGTTCAAGTTAGGGTTTTTAGACACAATGATGATGTCGGCGTCGCCGACGTCAACAGTTCGTAGCTCCCTAGAGGAAATGCTGGATTCGCTCCGGCGAAGGGACGACGAGGACAAGCCGAAGGACTTGCCGCCGGCATTGCCGTCCCGGCCGGTCCCGGGCCCGCCTCCTGCCCGCCCGGAAGTCGTTGCCGAAGAATTTTGAACTCGACGCTGCTCCGGCGACGTTAGTGAGCCAACCTAGCAAGAAGGAGGAGGTTAAGGGGGCAAGAATTGGTAGTTTTGGGGGCAAAAAAGATAGAGATTTGCCGGGTGATTCGCCGTATGTGGAAGAAGAGGACTGTGAAATGAGGATGGAGGAGACAGACCCTGCTGATATAGCTGCAGAGCCCTCGGCTTCGCTGCCGAGATTTCGGGAGTCTGAGTGGGATGACAACATTGGTTACTTTATCAAAAAGGTAAAGCCTTTGATCAAATTGGGTTCTCATTGTTTTCAGCTCGTTATGTTTTCGAACCAAACTTGGTTTATCTGTTACAGTCATACTCGCGCACTAGGCTCGTGATTGGTCGATTAGGGCTTGTTTGAGATCGGTCGGCTTAACCGATCAGTAGATTATTGAACGTATTTGTAAAGCTGGTTAAGTTTCCCAATCAAGCTTGATAGATTAGTTAATATAGTAAAGACATCCTCTACAATTATAGTCACGCTCGGTTTGTGATTAGTCAATTAGAGCTCGTTTGAGATTGATTGAACTGATGAAGAAATCAATCTTGAACTGATTTTTAAAGCCTTGTTAAGTTTTTAAATCAAGCTTGATAGATTGGTTAGTGTAGTAATGACATCCATTTTGGGTCTTAGGCAGGTTTCTACGATACTAATAGTTTGATAGTTTGAATTCAAGCCTCACTTAGTTGTTGCATTGGCTATATCATGTTTTTTGACTAGTTCTTTCGGTGGATCTTTCTTTTGATTAATCTGTACTAGCTTGGCTATATCATGTTATATCAAGCTGTACTAGCTTCTTTGCCTTCCAAGATGATGTGTTTGTTTCCTAACCTTTATCATTGTGTTTTCTAGTCTAGAAATCCTATTTTAAAATTTCATCTTCGTTTCTTCAATCTTTATTTGACTTGGGTAGCTTTTTTTGATGCTGGAATAATATACCTGAATTCTATCTTTATCCAGCTTAAATACTACAGAAATATCTTTCTCAGTGGGAGTTGTTTTCCGTGGTTCATGAAGCTCATAATATAGGGTGGTTGACTTTTTTATAAATATTTTTGGGTTTCTGATTTCTAATATCATGACCTTGTTTGTATCATGGACTGCACTTGTTTCACAGTGCGAGTAATAAATGTCTCAAATTTTAATTTCATGATGGACAGTTTAAATTCATTGATTTTGATTGGCCTTGTGATAGATACTCGGTTCATATTTCAGTTAGGTTTTGTTGTTAGTATTTGGTGTATTATTCAGCTTAGAAATGCATGTGTCTTTCCTGAAGATGATTCATTTATTGACAATTGCTTACATTCTGAGTAATATGTTTCAGAGACTTCGTGTTTGGTGTAGACTCCCGAATGGGCAGTGGGAATTGGGACAGATACAATCAACTTTAGGGGAGAAATCAACAGTTTTGCTATTGGATGGAGCTGTGAGTTCTTAAGTTCTGATGCCTTCTTAAAACTCATAACTGTTGTAAAGCACTGAAGTACATTGGTTTTTCATGCACTTTTATTCTGTTTTCACTATAGGCTGTGAAAGTGTCAACGGGAGAGCTCTTACCTGCAAACCCAGATATCCTTGAGGGTGTTGATGATCTGATACAACTCAGTTATTTGAATGAGCCATCCGTTCTTCAAAACCTTCAGTATAGATATTCTCATGATATGATCTATGTATGAATGCTTTGACATTTTATTACCATCCCAAATAGTCGAATTCCCTTTTCCTTTTCGCTGACCCATGCTTGTGCTTGTGTCTCGTAGAGTAAAGCAGGACCTGTTCTAATAGCAATCAATCCCTTCAAAGATGTTCAGTGCTATGGAACCGATTTTGTCACAGCTTATAGGGAGAGGCTTTTCGACAACCCTCACGTATATGCGATAGCAGATGCCGCCTACAATGAGATGATGAGAGGTGCGTTGGACCATACATGAAGGAATTTTAGAAAGGGGAAAGCATTCCTATTTGGCTATTCATACTTTTATTACAACTCATTTCTCACTATAGTATTATCATGGACCGTGCAGATGAAGTAAACCAATCCATCATCATAAGGTTAGTTCATTTGTCTTTCAGACGTGTGTTGATGGAGCGTAAACGTTCCATTTGATGCTAACTGTTGTTCCCCTTGTCTTCCTTTTGTGGTAGTCCTGTTGGCTTAGTTTTCATACGCCATGAGTTTTGAGTTTTACTGTTCCACATTAGGATTGCCCTGAGAAATTTTGTAACCTATTTTACAGTGGGGAAAGTGGAGCTGGGAAAACAGAGACAGCGAAAATTGCGATGCAATACTTGGCTGGTCTTGGTGGTGGCAGTGGTGGGGTCGAAACTGAAATTCTACAGACAAGTTGTATACTGGAAACGTTTGGGAATGCAAAAACATCCCGGAATGATAACTCTAGCCGATTTGTGAGTCTCTCTCTATTTATGTCTGCCTTTTTTCCTTCCAAGCAGAATGCAATCCTATGTTTATGCTGTCTTGTAAGTTTGTAACTTAAACATCCTCTTGAAAAGACATCCGATCAATACACACACGTTCCTTTTTTCTCAGGGGAAGTTGATTGAGATTCATTTTAGTGCAACGGGGAATATATGTGGTGCTCAAATCCAGACCTGTAAGCATGTTTAGATTACAAAGTTGCTGGAAAACATTGTCTTGTCACACTATTACAGTTCAATTTACTGACATTATTTTGTGACCTCCTATTGCTGAAAAAATCAATTCCAATGATGATCGCGAATAGTTCTGCTTGAAAAGGTAAGTTGCTTCCATATCAAACTCTTCCTTATTCTCTCTCCCACTTTTCCCTGGGTTCTATCTTTACCCATGCGAGTTTGATATTGTATCATGTCTTCTTTGAGCAGTCAAGAGTGGTTCAGCTCAACCATGGAGAAAGGTCGTACCATATTTTTTACCAACTTTGTGCTGGTGCTCCCCCTGACCTCAAAGGTTGTCCAGAATATTGAATTTGTGGTTCTGTCCGTTTTGTATTTTGCATTGAGAATTCTGTTGACAAATATATTTTTTTGCTAAAAAGCTAGCTCTCAACTGCAGATTTCTAATTAGATATATGACGTGTTTCTAGATATTAATTATCTAAGTTCAACCTTAGAGGATTTATGCCCTCTTACTTGGTGTCATGGATACTTCCTTGCAGATAGACTGAACCTAAAAATGTCTAGCGAGTACAGTTATCTAAATCAGAGTGACTGCTTGGCCATTGATGACGTCGATGATGCTCAGAAATTTCAAATGCTCATGGTAACTCAAATATGAGACTTTAGTAAAGAGCAAGTTTCTCTCGGTTCATTGTTTCCCCCAGTCAATATTTTTTTGGTTGTAAATACTTTATGCCTCTTTTTTTACAGGAAGCTTTAGATACTGTTCGAATTTGCAAAGAAGACCAAGAGCAAGCCTTTGAAATGCTTGCTGCAGTGTTATGGCTGGGAAACATATCATTTCACATAATTGACAACGAAAATCATGTAGAGGTAGTGGCAGATGAAGGTAAAGACTGAATCTTGGTTTCCAAAAATATACACTTTCTGATTGTCAACCTTTCCCGTTCATGCTCCTTTCATCAACTTGTCAACCATATACTTTTCTGATTGTCAACCTTCCCCCTTTCCAACAAGTTGTCAATGTCACATGCTCCTTTCATGGGCTATACCTGATTCAAAGTTTTTAATGGCTATTAGAAATCAAATTGTTGAAAAGCCACGGATAAAACAAGTTTAACATACGTCCTAGGCACGACTTTAAGCTCATCTTGAGGCTAATGCGTCTTTTAGTATTAAAACTCTGATATTAACATAACATACACGAGGTTTGTAGCAAGTCAACACTGTTGGATAGCTTGATAAATGTAGTTGACCCATTTCCAAACCATTGAGATTTGGGACAACTTGTGATTTAATAAGGTATCAAGTTGGGGGAGTTATTGGGTCCAGGTCTCTTGCTCCCTGTTTACGTTCTGCTTCTGTCTACTTATATCTGTTTGCAGCCCCATGTGAAAGACGAGGTTGCACATGAGGGACGGTCTCGGAGAGCTTGGTATATATTGTTAACCCCCGTTTACGAACAGCTTAAGGTTTTGGGACAATTGGCCATATAGATAACAGATACGTGATTACTTTGCCTAGGAGGGAAACAAATTGCTGCATCTGACCAATTACTTAGCTGAGGTATGTTGGCAATTCAGACTTACCTGCAGACGCAGGTCTCCTTTGAGAACCAATAGTAGTGCAAAACACTCACCTAAAGGGAAGGTCTGATTCCCTCGTCATTTGTGATGCTCTGAATGAGAATCTGTGGAAAAAGACGTCATACAGTGAGAACCTTGGATATCACTTGGAACCTAATTAATTTACAGATATTTCAAGGATTTCTACCAGTACTGTTCTATGGTTTTCTCGTGATGCAGAGGATTACTCAAAGTGCCTCTTTGTCAGACTCTTACATTGACCAAACCTTGTTTCTGACTAAACTAGGGATGTATGTGCAAACCAATTGCAATTTTTGTTTGTGACTTTTGAATTGGCCGAACCTTGGAGATGACTATGGGAATCACAGAATAACAAATGAATGCACATGCATGAGTGAATAACTGACTCAAAACTTCTCTTATGTTACATTTTCTGTGTCCATGTGTGCCTGTCGATGGCCTACATCATTAAGTACTTTAAAACAAGTAAAGTAAAGCATATGTGGACTTTGTATAAAGCTATCAAAATTCAAAGCTTATTTCCTCTTTTCTTTTGGCAGCTGTTTCCAGTGCTGCCAGATTGATGGGTTGCACTATCCAGCGCCTGATGTCAGCTTTATCTACCCATAGAATCCAAGCTGGGAAGGATAGTGTTGCCAAAAAGTTGACGTTGCAGCAGGTCTGTTTTATGCATTTATCTTACAACCGTCTTTCTCTCTTTAGTACAACTATGTTGTTGTCTGAATGTACACGCAAGCTTATTCACGGATAATATACCTATGTATGTGCACAGACTATATGGTCCAGGTATTTCTAACAGAACCATTGTTATTACTATTATCTTCTGCTTAGGCAATTGACAGAAGAGATGCTTTGGCGAAATTCATCTACTCAAGCTTGTTTGGCTGGCTGATTGAAGAAATTAATAAATTGCTTGCAATGGGAAAACTACGTTCAGGAAGGTCCATACGTATCCTAGATATCTATGGTTTTGAGTCATTTCAGGTTTGTATTTATCTTTTTGTTTCATATAGTTTTGAGAGAATACAGTTATCGAACATGTGCTGAGTTCTTCTAATTTTCAGAAGAATAGCTTTGAACAATTTTGCATAAACTATGCCAATGAGAGACTGCAGCAACATTTCAACCGGCATCTATTGAAACTTGAGCAGGAGGTGAGCTTAGCAGATCTCTTTTGTTCCTTTATTGGAGAATTATGTAACAAGGGTTTTGTGACAACTGCCGAGTTCTTCTTGCTCATGCTATCAATTGATGAGGACAACATCTTGTTTGAAGCTCCTTGAACATCTTTTAGCAAACGGAATTGCAATCACATATTTTTTATCCAACTTTTCTGTGTTTCACTTGTAGGAGTATGAAATGGATGGAATTGATTGGACGAAAGTAGATTTTGAAGACAACAAGGAGTGTTTGGATCTCTTTGAGAAGGTAGTTCTGTTTCTAAGCCCTCTTTTCCTTATTCAGTACAGCATGAGAGTTTCCCTTGGTCCTTTCTATTGTGGAACATTGGACTACATCTATATGCGTGTGATTTTGTAGAGTATAGTCTTCCTGAATCTTTCGGTACACCTTTCATATGTATTTCAATCCATGTTCTTATTTTCATGTTTGATTCTTATAAGTAGCAAAGAAACTGAAAGATTGAAAATTCTGGTTCCCAGTTGAACCTTTGTTATTCTCTTAGTTCTTGTTTCTTTGGTAATATCTTATCATATGAGAGCTAAGGCTTTTATATCTAGTCAATCTTTCATGTATTATGGGTTGTGTATTCATGGTTTCTCTGCAATGCATTTTACAGAAACCTATTGGGCTGATATCTTTGTTGGACGAGGAATCAAATTTCCCGAAGGCCACGGATTTGACCTTTGCCAATAAGCTTAAGCAACACTTGAATTGTAATTCTTGCTTTAAAGGAGAAAGAAGTGGAGCTTTTAGTATACGGCATTATGCTGGAGAGGTAATCTGTTAGATGCATTTGCTGGAATAAATTAGAAATTTGAGCTCTTAGAAATTTATCTTGCTAGAGCTATTGTAGGCAGCTATGATAACAAAAAACAACAGTGCTCTAAAATTACTTCTTTGTTTGCTGTGTCTATTTAGATAATGCTGGATTTGGACAGTTACATTCATCAATACTAATGTTTGAGTTTTTTTCTCCACAATTTCAATTTAGGTTCTCTATGACACAAGTGGCTTCTTGGAAAAGAACAGAGATACACTGCAATCTGATACCATCGAACTCCTTTCATCATGCAGTTGCCGGCTACCTCAGTTGTTTGCCACTAATTTGCTTCATCAATTTCAGAAACCAGCCAGTCCTTTGCACCAGATTGGTGTTCTTGATCCCCAGAAGCAAAGTGTTGGCACAAAGTTCAAGGTAGTGATGTTTTTGGAAACTGTATGAATTTGATAGATATGCAGCTGTTATAGTTGCTTAAGATAATGAAATTATGACAACACGTCTTCAATAGATGTTTTTAACCAACTTTCTTCTGAAACCATGTCTGAAGATTATAAGAACCAGTAGCATATGTCTTGTTGATGTGGTTATTTTAAACCATGTTGCATGCATTTTTGGTCAATTTTTTTTGAGAGATATTTTTCGTCAAAGTTGACATGGGCTTTTTTCTTCATATCCAAGTCATTTTTCGTTTCTTTGACTTCCGGGTATGCTTGTAGGGTCAGTTATTCAAACTAATGAAGCAGTTGGAGAGCTCCACGCCACACTTCATTCGTTGCATCAAACCAAACAGTAAGAAGATTCCTGGTTTGTATGAAAAGGATCTTGTCTTAGAGCAACTCAGATGTTGTGGAGTTCTGGAGATTGTCCGTATCTCAAGATCTGGCTATCCTACTCGAGTGACCCATCAAGAATTTGCAAAAAGGTGGAGTATGATACTCTGGTATAGTTATTGGAAAAAATTAACTTTTTGAGTGCCGGGGAATAATGTTTTTGAATGAATACTAGGTATGGTTTCCTACTTTCGGAGGACAATGGAAGTAAAGATCCACTGAGCACATCAGTTTCTGTTCTACAGCAATTTGACGTCCTCCCTGATATGTACCAAGTTGGTTATACAAAATTATATTTTAGAACAGGACAGGTGAGTTCGTACATCTTTTGGAGGTTTTGTACGTTTTCCTTGTCTGCGCTGTTACTGCATCACAATTTTCTGGTTATTAATCTAGAACTGTAGGCTTCATATAAGAGGGTAAGAGGTGTTGGGCAGTCAAGGATCTTTCACCATTTTTAAAATTTATTCACTGAAGCGAAAAAGTTGCTTGAAGGAGATCATCATTTTGTCATAAAATTGGTAGATTTTATTAGAAGGGTGGCGCAATAATATTGGCTGGAAAATCCATGGAATACCCTGGAAGTTTTGTTTCATTTTCATGAAGTTAAAACATTTCTTTTCAACAAAAAAAAAAAATGAATGAAAGGGAAATCCTACACAAAGCTTGAATAAGAATTGATCTACTCCAGTGTTAGCGACACTAGCTCACACACCAAATGATACTGTATATTAACCTGCTTAGCTCTGGAGCAGTAAAACATAACTATTTGATTGAAACACTTCTTGGAAATTGATTTTCTCTGTTGTTAAATAGATTGCAGCGTTAGAAGATACAAGAAAACAAGTTCTGCAAGGCACACTTGAGGTGCAGAAACGATTCCGTGGTCAGCGTGCACGTCATCATTTCCATGAGCTCAAGAAAGGAGTAATATCACTGCAATCATGTAAGACCTATATATATTGTCTTTTGTTGTTTCATATAGAAGGGGTATTTTGCTGGTTTTGTTGCCCTATATTTCGTTCTCTTCATGCATCTGTGCTTCATTCTAGTTGAAGAGAGAGGTGGCAATAAAATTTCTCTTCAGGACCTTACTGATGCAGGGTGAAACTACGAATCAAAAAACAGACGTGCAACAAGGACAAATCACAAACGGGATAGATTTTGAGAAACTCTCTCTAGACTCTTTCTAATTCAATATTATGCAAAAACTGTGTAGCCCTAAGGCTTGCAACTTATTATATAGGTAGCAAACCCTAACCCTAGTTGGAAAACGAAAAATTACCAATTTCGGAAAAAACCGAAATTATTACCAATTCAGAAAATAGAGAAAAATCTAAGACTTCTCCAAAAAGAACGGACTGAAACAGAATTTCCTCTTAAAAGTTATAAGCAAAACAAATATTTCCTAAAACGGCAAAATTGTCCTTTCGGAGTCCTAAACGACCTCAGACGGCTAAAAAACACACGGTGTGTCTTGACCGTTGGACCGTTTCGGATCGAACCTAGGTGGGCCTGACTCATAATTCCATCGTCGCATATTTACGGTTTTGCCGCTCTAGGCTTAAAATGCCTTAAGTGGTACTCCTCTTCCATGGCAACCGCATCACTTACTAAACTGTCTTGAAGTCCCAGATAGAACTTCTTATCTTGTATCGGGGTTCATATCTGTCGGTTATATATTGTTTTATTGTTTCAAAGGAGCCTGCGTTCCATTTCTTTAGCAATCATGCTGGTTTCACTTACGCAATAAAGTTATTAATCTTGCAGTTATCCGTGGTGAAAATGCTAGAAGGGAGCATGATTTATTGCTAAAGCTGAGAGAGCAGGCTGTTCGCAAGATGATTGAAGAACAGATGAGGGCCATCATCCATTTACAATCTGGTAGACTATATGGTTATCATTTTGACTATCATCTGGCTGTTTTGTACTTTACCATCCTCACAGTTTCTTTTCTGCAGCAATCCGTGGCTGGTTGGCCAGAAGGAGTTTCATTTACCTCCAGAAATTGAAAAAGTCAAATCCTGAAAATATGAAACAAAAGCCAGGGATGAAAGCCTTGGAACTTAAGGTACTCTTTATGATGGACCAACTAGAGGAGAAATTCTTTTTTGGTCCTTCTCTTTTCTATTTTAGCTTTCTTACATGTACTCTTCCACAAGACTATAAGAGTGAAGTGATACGTGTCCTACGTTTTTTCTAGGACATTCACCTAGGAAATCAAGTAATGTTTGCCTTTCTAAATGCTTTTGAATTGTAGCAGGACGTGTTGCAAGAGAATGGCATGGTTCTGCCTAAAGCTCTAGAAGAGCTTCGAAGTCGTGTTTCAAAGGCAGAATCTACTCTAGGGCAAAAGGAACAGGAAAATGCTGCATTGCGGGAGCAACTACAGCAATATGAGATTAAATGGTCAGAGTACGAGGCAAAGATGAAATCGATGGAGGAGATGTGGCAGAAGCAGATGGTATCTTTGCAAGTAAGTTTGCATGTCTATATACGTTCTGTTAAAATTGTGTACATTTGAACGTATAACAATACTGGTGGGAGGGAGATAGAGAAATTCAGAGAATAAAAAGGATATTGGATGGCTGTAGCTCATTCAATTAAGTTTGTTACTTGAGCCATTCAGCAGGAAATGTTGTTGCTGGACCTTGATTATTGTTGGAGGTTCTCATAGCATGTTCAAAAGGATGTGGACATTACCCTGAGCCATGTGACACCTGAAACCATTTTTGTCAGGATCTTTAAGGATACAATGATAGAACTAATAGCTATTCGCGAACTTCTTGAAACTAAAGATGGAATAAAAAATTACTAATTTTATGCCTTGCTGATCCAAAAATGGGAAAAGTAACAAATGGGATGATTAAATATGAAGTTTTTAGAAGAGAGAAGAATATTGCATGTTTATAAACTATGTTACTACGGATCTATGTTACATGGACTCAGGTATGGGTGCTGGTGTGGGTGTGTTTATGAAATCCTCCAACACCCATTGGGTCACGGTAAAAGTATTCACATCTTCAATATGTCTTTTGTTTCCTTGGTAACATTGTGTTTACAAAGTACCATAATATGGGAGTCTTATACAGAGCAATATAGTGGACTCGTCTTGCTAAATATGCATGTTGGGTGAATGTCCATCACATCATATGTTTGTCGGACACTTATATATGGTATCTCATATACCCTTATCCAAGTATCAAGAGTCCTACACTTGTATTTCATAGTGTAGAGAAGAGTCCATGGAACATAGTTCATAATGCCTTTATAAACATGTAGTTTTTTCGTCACTTCTAACTTGTAATATAGCTTAGAATGACAGCACGAACACAAAGTTTCATCAACTCCAGGTTTTATAAAAGTTGGTGATCTTATCTTTGCACAAAAATAGTTGTGCTTTTGTCTGAGGATCCTCTTCTCCAACTCAAATTCTGATGTGCATGATTACATCTATATCTTCTTTAGGTGAGTCTTGATGCAACCAAAAAGAGTTTCGCTGCTGACGATACTACCGGTCAACCCGAAAGGCAAGATGTTTCCCCTTCACCCCACTATTATGATTCAGAGGATACCACATCCATGGGACCACAAACTCCTGGTGGAACCACACCTATGAAGATTTCTAACACTGTCAGAGCAGGACGAGAGACTAATGGTGGTTTGAATGCTGTGAGTCATTTAGCAAATGAGTTTGAGCAACGGAAGCAGGATTTCGATGATGAGGCGAAAGCAATTGTGGAATCTAAATCAGGGCGTCCAGATGAAGAGCTTCGGAAACTGAAACTCAGGTTTGAGACTTGGAAGAAAGAGTACAAGTCTCGTTTACGAGAGATGAAAGCAAAAATCCACAAACTGGGGCATTCAGAAGTTGAAAAGAGTCGCCGCAAGTGGTGGGGAAAGAAGACCAAAGGATGGATATAGTGTTTTAGTTGTAGGTTATACATCATATATGTGTTTGGGGTGTGGACATGGCTAACGAGAGTAGTATTCTCGTAGACAAAATGTTTTAGAAAGACTACGGTGATCGTTTTCAGGAACTTTCTCTTCCCTTGCAGCATCCATGGTCGGTGTTGGTGTAGAATGAGTATAGAAAGGGAGAGTGGTTGGTTTTCCATGTCAGCCAATATTCGGTACTTCAAGAAATGACCAAGGAGCTTGTGTATAACTTAAGGGTGCGTGATTCTTCCTCCTCATTTGCTTCAGAGTAGTTCAGAGTGTATTTGTGAATATGCTGCTGCCAGTGTCGTAATTTCAGCATGTGTAGCATGGAGGTGTACTTTGTATGCTGAATGTGGGAGAGATGTTTATATTGTGTCTGATTTATGGGATGTAGTTTACAAACTTTGCTCCGGCAGCATTGTACATATTAGAAGTAATTGATTGGTTACATTCCCTCTCATTTTCAATGGAAAATGCGCCATTGTATCTGAATTGTTGGAGGTATTTCAGAACTTTTCTCCGGCAGCAGTATTGACAAATATATACATTTAGCTAGCAGTAATCTAGAGTTCTGTGGATTGAAACCTGCAATGCTACTGGAAAAATAGCTCTCTCCTTTGCAGATGAACCTTCATTTTGTAACAAGAGAGTAAATCATGAACTGTGAGCGTTTTCTGTGCAACTTTTCCAGCATGTGTGCACAGTTATAGAGAATCCATCCATAAGGTAAATGTAACAAATATACAAGATACAAGGGAAGGAACATAGTAGATGGGGTTAACAGTTGTAAATGAGGCGGGTCGAGTGTTTGGCTGCTCAAGCGTAATTTGCATAAAGAAAAAACAGGTAAGCCAATTACCAACCAAACTCGAAATAGCATGACATTTAGTCTTGTACAAGTTCAGCTAACCAAGTTTGATCCGAGTTCCCAAAAATGGCACACAATAAGATGTTTACAACCTTGTGACACTGGTTGATTTTGAACGGGATGAATAGAGCTGAACACAAATCAAGCCGTTTCGAAATGCCCCTATTTCCTCTATATCGAAATCAGCAGCAGTACCAAAGGGTGCAAATCACATTTCATAATCGCGCAACATAAGCCGTTTCAAACCTTCAGATCCAACAAAGTGGAAACTACGACAATTTACACAAATCTACACATTCTCATTCCCAATTACCACAAAAGATCAATTTTCAAGTTACAATAAGAATTTATGATCCAGGCGCAAACTTGGTGGCATAAACCCATGCATTGTTAGCCACCGGGTTGTCTAGGTGGTCCAAGAGGTTCTCAAGTGGGCCTTTCCCAGTGATGATGGCTTGGACAAAGAACCCAAACATGGAAAACATGGCAAGTCTTCCGTTCTTGATCTCCTTCACCTTGAGCTCAGCAAAGGTGGCGGGGTCGTCAGCAAGGCCCAATGGGTCAAAGTATTGTCCACCCGGGTAGAGGTTGTTCCCCTCTCCCACTCCGGGAAGTCCGTTGATGCGGAATCCCTCAACAAGACCCATTAGGACGACTTGGAAGCCCAACACAGCCAGAATGCTTTGGGCGTGGACAAGATTGGGGTTGCCCAAGTAGTCAAGGCCGCCTTCTGAGAAGATTTGGGCTCCGGCTTTGAACCAAACTGGCTCTTTGAAGTCCACTTTGAGCCATTTCTCAAGGACTTCTGGTGTGATGCAGCCTAGTGCTCCAAGCATGGCCCATCGCCCATGGATGACCTGAAAATCGTTCGTCATAGCCATTTAGTTCAAGTGGTCGGGTGAGAAATGAAGAGAAAGAAACTCCCTTCAACGTTTGTTTTATATTTAAGGCAATTGCATTACTCTTCTCCACAAAACGATGGTGAGATTTGCATAGAAACAAAACTGATTGTTTGTGTATTTTCTATACATTGGTTGCCCATTAAAATACCAGGGAAAAACAAGGAAATCATAATCCTCTCACATGCTATGCACAGTGAGAAAATACAGTGGGATTACCTCAAGAGCCCTGTTCTTGGCAAAAGCCTCAGGATCAGCAGATAACCCAGCAGTGTCCCATCCATAATCGCCGGGAAATTCTCCGGTCAGGTAAGACGGAGTCTGAGCTGAAAAGGGTCCCAAGTACTTCACTCGGTCTGGGCCGTACCACAAATCATTCTTCTGTTAAAAAAAAAAAAAACAAGCATTAACCCAGAAGGGCCAGAACATAAGTCATTTAATCACCCAAGTAAACTAGTCCACCTTGTTCATTTTACCAATTTGTGCTACAGCATTCCATGTCAACTAACAATCAGCCTGATACATCTTCTACTACCTTATCTTCGATTGGTGCTACCCTCTCAATTTACGAACGCTGTCGTTTCTTATTTCTCTCTTCCGCGCATACATCTTAACACTCTAATCTCATTTAATCGCGCAAGTACTCCTAACTAAACCAAGAAAAGAGAGGGATAGATGCGTACCGAGGCCATGACAATGAACCTTGGAGGGTTAGCATTTGCTCCCCTTGTTTGACCCAGAAAAGGGGTTGGTCTGAGTGCAGTGCTAGTACTAGAAGTAGCTGCCATGAACATTGATGCCATGCTTTTCCCCAAAGCTTAGAATATAATTGAGGTTTTTTTTTGACAGAACTGGTTCTGAAATAATGTGAGAATTGCAAACTTGAAGTGTGTAGAAGGGAAGCTGTGAGTGAATTTATATAGAAGTGAAGGAAATGAGAATCAAGAGATGGGTGGTTGAGATTGAATGATTGGAAGTTGTGGTGGGTGACACACTGCCTCTGTAGCTCTTTCTCATCAACCAATCAGAAGGCTTCAAAAGATCATAAAAATCTCCAATTCATATCCTTCTATCCACAATTCACTTGAGGGGTGAAAAAACATCAGCTGTTTTGACTCACACACTGTCCTTTGTGTCTGTGGGTAAAATCTGTGGCTCTGATCACGGGAGTTGTGACTCAATTTGGATCTACAGCTGGAAGTATGCCTTACTTGTGGCCCCTCCTAAGTTCAAATATATGTGGTTCTAGTGATTCATTGAGCTGGGACTGGAAAACAACTCAATATATGTTTTTGGGTAAATTCCAACTCGGTGATTTTGATTTCCCATTTCCTTGGTAATTTATCTGTAAACCTGTGCATAACCTTATCATAACAAATCTGGTGTCCGAGAATAAGAAATAGGGAAAAAAAAAAAAATTACTACTTAGTATGAAATACTACCAACCTGTATACTCCAAGGGGTAGTTGAAATGCTGCTATAGCTAGAAGTTGACAGGAACCCAAGAATTAACTCTTGCTACCTATGAGAGTTCCCGAATTTTCGCGCTGTTTAATTTTGTACTTCTTAATTTGGCACGAATTTTGATATTGAAATCTTCTTGTTTCAATGAACGATAGGAACCGCATATAATCGGCCCATTTGGATTTTTAGGAAAAGAAAAACAAAAAAATTAATATACATACCAGTGTACCACTGCATAAAGAGCACCTTCAACCCCCATTTCCTCTACCAAAGTCCTAGTTTGGCAAAATCTCACAAAAAATCATCTTCAACCCTAAGTCCAATCCATAAACTTGCCAATACTGTGCTCCATTTTTGGCCTATGATTTGGCTCAAGCTAAATTCAATTCGAGAATAAATTCTTTACACCGCCGGTGTAAAGATTTGTTTCCTCCAAATCAATTACATCACGCCACGTTGCAAAACAGTGGTCCCAATTAATAGAATACAGCGACATGGTGCAATATAATTGATTTGGAGGAAACAAATCTTTACACCGGCGGTGTAAAGAATTTATTCTCAATTCTATTTGTATCTCTCTCTTGTAGAGTTGGTAGTTCATATCCAAAATTCGGCTTTAGCCTGCCAATTTTTATGAACGCTTTATTGTAAACTCTACATGTTCATGCTTAGAGCTTTATCTTCTACTGCCGCTCTCGTGCCTCAGATAAAAGGGGTTGTGCATTTGGTAGCTGACAACCAAGCAACACATAAATCTGACTATGAATATTATCCGACTGTAATTGATTGCGACTTAAGCCTCCTCATATATTATGAGCCCATTAAGGATTTTGTTTCTCGAAGTTTTCACAGCACACCAGAATACCTCTGAAATGAATATTTTCTCCCACCGCCTTTCCAACGCGCGAGAGATAGAGAGATTCAAAAGAACAAAATTGAAAATGCGGTGAGCGTGGATCGAACACGCGACCTTCAGATCTTCAGTCTGACGCTCTCCCAACTGAGCTATCCCCGCTTTGTTTGATAAAGTGAGATATTTAATTTATATTAACAAGATCTCTCTCTGCACTTCACGCTAATTTACAAACCACACTTCTCAGGTTTAGGCTCTGTTTGGAACCTAAAGAAAAGAAAGGAAAATAAATGGGAAGAAAATAGGAAGGAAAATTCACTATTCACAAAACTTAAAATTGTTATTTTCTTCTCACTTTCTCTTCCAATCAAACAATAGGAGAGAATTTTTTTTTAATTTTTCTTTCCTTTTCTTAAGTTCCAAACAGAAAGCTTGAGTAGTTGGCTTGTTAAATGCTCGTTTGAGATGGAGTTGCTACATTAAATAATCTGGTTAAAAAATTGGTTAAGTTTTTGAACCAAGACCGAACAAAGTCAACAGACCACTGCTCGATTCATTCGACTTATGATGCTTAAAAAATTCAAATTGTTGAAGATCGGTTCGTAATCAACTTGATTAAAGCGCTTTTTCTCAAATGGAGCTTTGAACGTCCTTTCAAAACTAGTTAAATTGTCAAGCCTAGCTTTGAGAAATCAGCTGTTCGGCTCGTCCGGTTCGTTTATCAACCCTACAAAGTAGTTTGATCCAAAATACAGGTCAAAGATTCTCAAGGGCTGGTTTCGAGGGCTAAGCTAACCAAAGCCCAAAAGATTTCGGGCTTAGGTTCACAACCAAGCCCTATTAAAAGTGTACGGGCCTGGCCCTATGTCTGCTCGACAACAAGATCCGTTGCTCGCTTCTAACAATTTTTGAATTCTAACCAACGGTGAGGCGGGAGGATCCCAAGGGCCACAACAGTCTATTATCGGAAAGTTCATTTTTTAGAGTTTGTCGAGAACATCGACCACGTCGTCATCAAAATCCACGACAGATATCATCCGAAAAGTCCATTAATCAAATCAAGTCCTCACGATCATTTTATTGCCCTTTAACGGAGTCGTTCGTGTGCATTTTCTGTGTTTAATGGCGATGAAGAAAACCCCACAATGGCACAATCAATCTGTTGACTGTTCGCTGATGTTGTAGAGAGAGAGAGAGAAGGAAGTTTTTTGAAAAAGAAATGGGTCAGGGAAAAATGAAACCCAAACCCCATGTTTCAATGGTGAAAGACGCTGAAATAGCCAAAGATAGAGATGGAGTTGCTGCTAGGAAGAGCGTCGAGCCAGCATTAGACCACTGGGCTTTTCTGGTAATTTCCGATTACTGACTTACATTTGTATGTGTTATATGGGGTAATTGCATGATAGTTCGTTTAAATCTTGGAAATTGTTGAACTCAGCTTTGGTTCTTGTGGTTTCCCTAGAAGAAATAAAAGATTGGGGATTTTGGTTCAAAAGGGTATATGATTGAAATCAGAAGTGATCCTTGTTGTTTTCAAGCAAAAAAATCGATATGGGAATGGGGCATTCCGTTTTGTATGCACTTCAGTAGCTTGGCTTGGGTGTATCCTAGGGTTTATCGATCAGAAAATTTTCAGGATTTCTTGATCTTGACCTTTTTCTTTCAGGCTCAATGCCGGGTTCGGTCTTCCGGGATTGATTATTGCTTTGAATATGTGTCCCTGAGGAACTTGCTTGTTTGATTCTGAGTCTTGAACATCCTTATACTATTGTGTCTTGATTATATATGCTCATAAGATTATTGCCATGAATCTGTGTCCCTGATTCTTGAATTTTCGTGTTTAATTCTGAGTCTTGAATATCCTTATCAATGTGACATACCTTTCCTAAAGAAAAAGGGAATAGTGAAGAAAATACAGGTCCAAAGTGAAAAAGAACCTATGGACCGTTACTCCCTAAAAACTTGCTTTCCTGTTGTTTTGCACAAATTTCCAAAGCCATCTTGTTAACCAACATACTTGTATTGCCCATGGTTGTTAAAAACCTACTATATGGGATATGTATCCTACAATTTGTATCGTCTTCTTAGAAAAACTATACGTATCCCGGCCCCCTTGTATCCTTTTTGTGTAGAAATCTTACGATACTATGACGTATCCTATGATATAATTGCGTATCCCAATATGATACATATCTTACGATTCCTTATGTGACTAATAACTAGACCTTATTTTAGGGCTCAAATAGAAAAAAAGAATATATGTCTGATCATGTTTTGCATCAATCAGATAAGGACTCTTCTTCTCTTCCTGTAGCCAAGTCACTAGAACACCTCAATGTGATAGACCTCACCTGGGAAACTTAGAAATTTTCATCCTAAAAACTTCTTTTTTCATATATGCAATAGATTTTTTGTGTGTTATTTGGTATAACTATTATTAATTATATATCAATTTTTGTTGACATATCTTACAAGTTACAATACGCGATACGTATTCCGATACGATTCATAAAATGAAAAAAACTATACATGATACTTAATCCGATTTGAAAACATTGGTATTGCCGTTGCTGATTCACATATACAGGAAGAAATTGAAGCTCCTATGTGGGTAGATCTTGATCACGAAGCAAGCTCTAGTTACAAAGACATGTAAGTTTCTCCACAATTGATTCTAAAATAGTTGCTCCATGTTTTCTAGTAATTCACGAATATGGTTCAACTTCTTGCATCCAACTATAACCTTCTTCTGCTTTTGCTTTATTGCAGTGACGATGATTGGTTTGAGAAAAGCCATCTGTAAGTAGCTTCAAGATTAGTGTCTTCGATGATTAATAAGAATAGCGAAGGGCTAATGTATGACAAAATGTGCTATAACGTTTTCAGGATCCATCAATGTTCTTCCCGTCAATTAATTTCGGTGTTTCCTCTTGGTGAGGGGATTGCAAATGTAGAGTTGGCCATGCAGGAACCATCTTCTCCAAAGCTTCCACCCTCAGTCTCACAATCAAGAGGCAAAACTTACAGAAGCAGGGAGTGGGGACAAATCAATTCTGGGGTTGTGGCAAATAAGAGAAACCCAGTCCAGAATTTAAGCAGTAAATCTTCACGGGTAAATTTAGGATCTGGTCAGACAATGAAGACCAAACCAAGCAATGGACCAAGAGGAAACGCTAAAACAAAACCAAATTCAGTTTGCAAAAGCAGCTTGACTGGAATGTCTGGACCGAAATACCCAAACCCATCATCTATTGTTCGGGATTCGAAAACCAGTTCAAGCTCTGGAGCAATTAAGGAAGAGTACCAATCAGTGAGCACCATTACATCAGAGAATAGTGAGAACAAACAACAGAAGTTATTGGAGGTGTCTAGTCAAGCTGTTAGTCACACAAACGGGCTTCTATCAGCTCTAAAGATTACTCTCAGAAAAAGTTGTGCCACTAGACAAGCATCAAGGGCAGAGAGAGATGGTGGGAGGCAATCAGAGGGATGTAAATCTTCTTCGGGAAAATCGAGTGTGGGATCCTCTTCCCACCCTGGGTATTATGTTAAAAACAAAACACTTCCTGCATCGCAGAATAAAGACATAACTCCTGATAGTAGAAATGTCATGAGAGCGCCTCAAGCTACTACGGACAAAGTAAAAATGCCAAGTATGTCCAAGGACTCTACTGCAAAAAATCAGGATTTGATTTCAAAACCAAGAGGCGGATGCAAAACCGTGGCTGCTGCAAAGTCAACCCACCTGGAAAATGCAAAATCTAAGGTGAGAATTTACCGTGATTTTATTGATATAATCATCTCACAAACTTCCACAAGTTTTCGTTTGAAATCTTGTATTACTGTTACTTATCTAGTTATGATGCTGCGATTAGCTATATGCAATCCAGACTTGTGGATTAGTAGAAAGTATGATGAATATTGAGAATATTGTGGATTGTTTGGGAATCACCACGGTTCGCAGATATCCATTACTGTTTTCATAAAGTTAATTCCAATATCAAATTTGAAATATTTCTCATTCTGATCTATAACAGCAACGACTCTTTATTTTAGAACTTGTCCCTAGAACTTTAAGTATGTAGTTGATTTGTGTTCCAACTTTTCATATCAACCAGGGTGTACATTCTGAAGCAATGAGACAACATAGAGCCAATATCAAATTTGAAGTATTTCTCATTCTGATCTTTAACAGCAACGTCTCTTGAAGTCCCTAGAACTTTACGTATTTAGTTGAATCATGTTCCAACTTTTCATGTCAACCAGGGTTTACATTCTAAAGTAATGAGACAAGATAGAGCCAATAAACAAGATTCTGCGACTACGGCTGCAAAAGTGGTTGGCAAAGTGGGAGTCGAGAAGTATAATAGACTGGGTGATGGTAAAGAGAATGCTCCGAGTCAGAGATCCAATACCAGAGCTGGAGGCATCGTTCAGGTTCGGAAAGTGACGAAGCAAATTGCACCTCCAAAGGCGGTTGGCAAAGTGGGAGTCGAGAAGTATAATAGACTGGGTGATGGTAAAGAGAATGCTATGAGTCAGAGAGCTGGAGGCATCGTTCAGGTTCAGAAAGTGACAAAGCAAATTGCACCTCCAAAGAGTGACAGAGCGGGATTGATTGTTCCCAAGGTATATCAACCAGTTACTTGAGCTCTTGTATCTTGTTTTCAGCATAATTTAGTTTCTTCATGAAACCAAGCTAATCATCTTGAAGCTATTTGATTCAAAATCAGGAGTAAAATCTGTGAAATAAATGCAGAACTCCTAGCATATTATATCCACTAATAATTTGAAGAAAATAATGTAGCTTCCATTGCTTACTAAACCAAACTTGCAAATGCTTGCTTTTGAACAATGTCCTGATAAAACATTGATCTACACAATACACTTAAGCAAAAGCCTCAGAACTTCACAACAGAATACATACATAGGGAAATGATTAACCATAAAGATCTCTTCAATATTCATCCAATCAAATAGTCCTGTCTTTTCCCTCTTACATCTTTGTTACACTGTGGAGATGGTGTTTCAGTTTCACTAACACTTTACTTTAGCTCCTTTTAGCTCCTTGTGATTCGGTTCGAAGACGTACTAAAGAACGAGAACTTGGAATTCGTTTGGGAGAGTGATTAGTGAAAGACAAATCTCCATCTCTTTTTTTTGTTTGTCATACGATATACATCAGTAGAGTTAGTTGTTAGTAGTTAGTAATACCACAAGGGGTTGATCTCCTCTCCATAGGAATCGAACCCACGACCTCTCACCCCCCAAAGGGGGCTACATGACCAACTGGGCTAAGCCCAAAGGTCAAATCTCCATCTCTTAGCCAAAAATCTTTAACTAAGTGAACCGCAGAGTTATCCAAGTTTTGTGGTTTTGGTTGTGTTGTGAATGTTTGCAAATTTATCCGGAGACCTCCCGGTTTCCTGTCCATTAGAATGAGAATGGGCAAAGAGGTTTTGAACATATTAACTACCCACCAACCAACCAATAAGAAAAGGAGAAACTTAATAATTTGCTTTGATGGTAGCAGGATCTTAGGCTACCAGTTATGCTGTCTACATACCATCATAATATGTTTTGGCATACACCTCATATACTTCTTGCTGAAATAGATGAGAATTAACTTTCCTTGCGAAGAAAAAGATAAAGGAATACAGAATACGCCCCTTTCGATTTTTGAAAAAGATGAGAATTAACTTTCCGATTTTTGGAACAGATCGAGCCACATCAGGAAATAGAGTCCGGCATTGTGGTCTTATCCGGTATTTTGCACTGTGTACGAGCTCAAGTAATTGGGCAAATGTAAAGCCAATTGGCTTAGTTTAGTTTGCGCTCCATCAACATAATTACATCTTACGTATTTATTTGCGAAGATGATAATGATCATTGTTTATCACAAATCAGGCACTGCCTTTTTAATTCTTCTGCAGGGTTTTGCATTTGTACTCATTTTCATGTTTTATTTTGTTGTGAGCAGGGGAAAGTCAGTGGGCGCAACGAAGGGAAAAGTTTGACAAACGTAATTCAGAAGGTGTACTTTCGGTAAAGGGAGCAAAGTAGCCGGTTTTGTATAGTTCACGCTTCACTTCATTTTTTGTTTTTTGGTTTATTCGAGCCCAACCGAAGTTGGAGCAAAAACATCAAGATCTCAATTTTTTGTTGAATACTTGCAGTAACTTAAGATTCTTCCTCACTTGTTTCACTTTATTATCGCTTGCACAGGACATGCTTGGTAATTTGACTCTTTCGCAGTTAAATATGAATGGAATTAAAATTTTACGGAACGAAGGAATTAGGTAGGAATCTTTTCATGAAGGTAAATTCGAAAATGCCCTACTTTGTCATAGTAGGGAGAAAAAAGAACAAACCATCAAAGCTAGCTTCACTTGGACATAATTTGACATTGAGCATTTTCATCACAATTTTCACATGAGAGAAATAGGAACTTCTTGATCAACAAAACAAATAGTTTAAAGTTGCCCAGAGGAAAGCTTGCCCACGCCTTTTAGACAAACCCCGAAAATTCATCCAGTTATTTATAACCAAAATCAAACAGCCTCTCCACACTTTGACTACTACTGTCGTTTACCAATCGGGTGGAAGTGAATGCTGCAAACAAGAAACTGAATTGCTTAGGAGCCATGCTCCAAGCCCATCCTGCGACTCAAAGATCCCCCATCTCGCAAATGACTCTTGCATGTACCCTAATGGCTGATACTAGCGCGTGCACTATATTAATCATCTGTACAAAAGCATTCTACGGCATCAACCTCTGCAAATTGCACACATAACAAAGCTCAATGGCCAATCAAGCCATTATCGTTCCATTATGAACTCATAGGTGAGAAACCAGTATTGGTTGAAAAGGACCATGTAATCTCTAGGGCACTTGTCTTCTCAGGGCACCATAATTTCTTGTTACCTGCAAAAGAAAAGACTAATTACCAGTCGAACTTCAAAGGACTTTTAGCAAGGGTCAAAACCATCCCGCTTAAATAGAACATGCTCCAAACAGGAAAAAAAGAGAGGAATTGCAATCATAAAATTCCCTGATACAGAAAAAACAAACAGAAGGCAACGACAATCACGGAATAGGTATTCTTGATGGATGGTAGTAGTATAAGACACAACTGGGGAAAGACTTTTATAGAATAACTGGGCAAAGATTATGCGCACACTATCTGAATAACTTTTCCATTTCGGGCACACGATAATACTCTATCTATTGAATTCTCATTGAACAACAGAGGGCAAGTTGCAAGTAGCACATCCTCTTCTCCAAACATTTGTCACTAACTATCACATCTCTCTAGCTACTGGTTGATCTGCAGTATCAATTTCTCTCTCCGTGTACTATCTCTCTCTTTCCGGTATCTTTCTTGTGTTCTGGGTATTCCCTTTGAGGTATGGTGGTCCTACTTAGAGAGGGCCAGTACATCAAAACAACTTCTTAAGAAAGGTGTAATCATAGCAATATCTAAACAAAGGTTACTACCATTGACAGTTTCTTAGCAATAGAAAAAGTGATAAAAGCAGTATTCTCAAATCTCAAGGAAAGTTTAGAATGGCAGAAAAAATAGAGAGAAAGAATGCCATTATGCGGTATATGGGAGAGCTTTAATTCTTTGAGTATAAAGCAGAAACATAATCCACAGGCTAAAATTCATGAAAAACATCACCTACCCGCGGTTGAGACTTGTTTACTCTCCTTGACATGTCATCATCGTCGTCGTCGTCGTCATCATTACTCATGAGCATTTTATGGATTGAAGATGAAGTGTTGGAGTTGTCTGATTTTCTTCCTCGTTTAGATGGTGCAGGTCCTGCAGGACGTCTACCTCTGGGAGCAGCTCTTTTGATTCCTTTGCCTCGAAGGGTTTCACCATCGTCCTTAAGAGCGTAAATACCAGATTTGATTCAGCAAGTGAAGCAAGTAGTTAATAGAATCAACCTGAGAAACTCGAAGCAGAGCAACTGCAATACAAGAGCTACTATGCCAAAAAAAGTGCCTAAATTTCGGAACAAGGGAACTAATTTCAAGCAGTGGCTCAACTATGGTTGTCATGAACTGATGCACGGATGTAGGGAAATAAATCTGGAAAATGCACTTTTGAGCATCGGGTATGGTCAATTAGTATTTTTCCTCAAGGTTCAGAGAAAGATCCAGAAAAGAAAGCCCACAGCCACCTTGAGCGCATGAAACTTGTTTAACTAGAAAAAGCATCCACACTGAGTACAAATATAAAAATGTAATACAGGGAAGACGAAGAAGATCAGCCATACAGAGCTTTCATCAACTTCATTTACGCCCTTTTTCCACGCTTCATCACTTGAACCAGAATCCACATTATCCTCATCATCAGCGATGCTTCGGACTGATGCTGCTGCTGCAACTGATGCAGATCTGCAGTAACACAGTTCCTCATGAAACTTACTGGCAAGCATGAATGTGACCAATTAAATGATGTTTCTCAAAAAAGTGGCAAGAGTAAATGTTGATCAATCAAAATAGCCCTGTATTCTGATACATATCTTGTGACAGCTCACTTGTCAATAGCAAAAGAAATGCTGTTGAACTGCCAAGCAGGACAAACCGGCCATTGCCCTCTTCAAATAAATTCTTCTTGTTTAGTTAGATCTAGAGATTAGATCCCACTCGCAGTGCAGAAGCCCATACCATATGAACAGCAAAATATTAATCCAGTGAGCAATTATTTCTGAATTCTAATTTTCTACATCAATAGCGTCCTATGTAGCACGGACACGCATACGGATACGGACATGGACACGGGACACGGCAATTCCAAAAAAATGGAGATACAGACACGGCAGGGGACACGCCACGTGTATAAATAAATAAAAAATAAACATATGTACATATATATAAAAAAAAAATTATGAACCATTATATATGAATAATTTCACAAATTGTATAAATTTTTTTCAAAGGGAAAATTACAGTTTAACCCAAATGTTTTGAATAATTTCATATTAACCCCCAAAATTTTTAAAAATATTACATTTTGACCCCTAGCCATGTCCCCGGCGTGTCCCCAGCCGTGTCCCCGCCGTGTCCCCTATCAAAAAATAATAAAAACTATTGGACACGTCACGTGGCGTGTCCAATACGTATTTGGGCGTGTCCCCGCCGTGTCCCCGTGTCCAATACGTGGACACGGCGCCCTTTTGGAGTGTCGGTGCTACATAGAATTAGCGTCTTCTGCCCAAGTGATATTTTTGCACCATCTCTCGTTAAGCATGACTAATTCAAATCTAGCACCAGACCAAATATTTAGCCAGCAATAGCTGGAAGAATAATCTTCATTGTCCATCACATTGTGCCAGAGGGCCCAAACACTGAAACAGTTTATCAAAACAAAAAGTTCACACTTCGCATAGAAAAAATCACCAGTGATTAGAAACATAGTAACCTTTGTGTATTGCGGAATCCAATTGATGCATCAAGAGTTGTTTGCTTTAAGTTAGTAGAGCCCCTGCCTCTTCCCCTTCCTCTGCCCCTGCCCCTGCCTCTTGAAGTCTTACCAACTTCTTCAGAATCATGAGAGGACCTGAAAGGTACTGATGACCCTTTCTACCTCTGCTGGTAGACATTGAACCTGTAAATTGAGTGGTATCCTCATCATCACTGAAGGAAACTGCACTTCCAACTCCTCCAGCACTTCTAGTGTCCTGGGTATAACCGAAAATAAACGCCTCAACAGATATTCAGAGGACTTGTAGGACAACCAAACGAATGGACAATGTGGAATAATTACCTCTAAGGACTGTGAAGTAGAAGTGAACTGTGGTTCCTTAGAATGTACTGACCTTTCCTTCACACGTTCCTGCAAATATCAAGTGTCACCCCTGCAGTTAATTGTTGCATGGTTGGGGAGTCTAGTCAGCCCTTACTCCCAAAATGCCCATGTGATGCCAGGGTGACCTTGGATCAGCATGAAAAAATTGCACCAACTTCTCTCTTGTAGCTTTATCCGTAAAAAATAATGCACATGAATTCAGACAAAAGCAGATATAATAAAAAGGCTGGGGTCAAAAGGGAAAGGTAGAGGGGTGTACATATAAGTGCATGTGTGTGTGTGTAGAGGGTGTGTGTTGTCTCCTATCCAACAAATCCTTTTCTTATTCAAAACAACATGGTAGTATGGGACTACATGCAAATATACCTTCTTCGGTTCTTCCAAGGCTAAGAAACAATGAGCTCTTATTTTATCTTAGGAACTCCCTATAAAATTTGATTTCCAGTGCCAGGTCATCGTGTCAAAGATATTATGTCTCGCAGGAAGCAAGAGGCAAACTTGATCTTCCCCAAACCATAACATACCTTTACAGCAGTTGCAATACCTATCATTAAATACTAACCAGTAAAGAATAGTACAAATTTCAGCCACTTGCCTCTAAGCATTCTCCAACTTTGAGAAGTAGATCTTCCTCTTCGAACTTTACAGTATCTGCATCTTTAGCAATTTTATTCTGCAAAGAAAAAAAGTAATGTAAGCATTAGAAACCCAACTCTAAATCTATAGACATGTGACACAGGCACAAGCAAAATAAATTATAAAAAAATTAACATTGGTATCCAAGAGCCAGATGCTCATGTTATTTTTAATGTCATCCCAAGGCTCCCTGCAAGTTTTCCACAGCAACTTAAGAAGCAAGATGGAAATGGAATACTCACGCGCGTTTCTTCAAGGTTGTACTTCACACATGAATAGAAAGCCATTTTGTCGTCCTTGTTAACAAAATTTTGCAGTGCAACATCCAAATCATTAACTGGAAGGATCTCCATTTTCTGTAAAATTGGTCATCAGTTAGAACAACATAATGCAAACAGAAATTGTATAGGCAAGCATATAAATGCCATCTTAGCTGAAGAGTCTTATATAATTAATTTTTACTGTCATTTCCACTTGAAAAGAAGAACAAAACAACTAACACTGCATGTACAAACCAGAAGCCTGTATATGGCATAATGGCAATAAAGAGTAGAGACAATGCCTAATTGGGGACCTAATGTAAGTTGCGAAAACATACACAGAGAAGGCTTTCCCCTCTTTCGGTTCTGGGAAAAAAGAAAATAGGCTTGACTAGTAATAATTTACGGTATCCACGGATCTAAAGGCATGTATTCAATTAATGATGTTCATGTACCAGAGCTCCACCGTAACGGAAAGTGATGTTCATGTTTCAGAATGAAAAGAACCAAATGAATTAACATGTCAATAGCTTACATAAAGAGAAACAAAAGAATGAAACTTGATCAGTACCAGGTTGTTCTCAGCAACTAAAGCCTCTATATTTTGTTGATTTAGTTCTTCAGGTCGAAGCCGTTCAGAACCATCAATTTTGGCTATGTCACAGGAAGAAACACATGGTATTCTATCACCATCGAAGAACTAAACCAACACACTAATAAGTGAAAAGATTGGGAGCCTGTAAGAGCATCAAAAATACCTTCACTGCGACCTTTTTTTGAAGCCTTTGAGAATATGAGAATATCCTGGGGATTTGCAACCTACAAGATCAAGAAATAGATTAAGATTTTGATTCAAGTGTAAGGAAAAGAAAAATGAAAAGGGGAAAAAGCATCCTTGAGATCACAAGACAACGACAAAAAGGAAACAACGCATTCTCATCCTTATAAGTTTACTAAAAGATAGAAAGTACCTTCCCCACATACTTTTGCCCAAACCTTTGAGGATTTATTGTCATAAATCCAGAGTAATCAACCTATCAAATCAAACAAGTCAGATAACTAGGTAATGCAGAATATAGAGATGGCGACAAACAAGAAGGGAGCTCAGATATGCCAATTGCAAAATCGCTCTTACCAAAGCATTCCCTTGACACAATAAAAGAAATATTACCTTTACTCGGACCAATGGAAGCTTGACATCTGATTTGTTACTACAATTTTGGCTAGCCTTGTCTATCATATTTCTGACCTAAAAAATGTAAAGTACTTAATTCAAAAATTATCGGGAAAAAATTAGTACACAGACAGCAGAACAACTACCACAAGCAGGTAAAGAATGGTAGAAATACCATAACATTTCTTGCCAATGAAAAGATGAGACATTAGAAGAAGAAAGTTTACCACTTTGTCCAAATGTTCGAGCATTGAATTTTGATCATTAGGATCAATGTCACTTTCGTCCTTCAATACTACCTGCTCATGAACATTCGAAAGTTCAACAACCATTACTTCTGACTTGAAAATCAACACCATTTGACTTACCTCGGCATATTCAAAAGGCCTAACTGTGTTTAAAGGTATCTTGGTTGGGCGATATTGATTTCCCTGTGTAAATTCATCAAAATGCAGAGTGAGGTAGCTCAGCAAAGTAATTGAAGAAGAACAAGAAGCAACAACTATTGTCTGATAAAGAAATAAGACATAAATACTATTCAGAATGGTTAAACTGTCCAAAGACAACCTTAATCTCCAAAAGAAGTACATGTTTCGGTTTTGATTCTCCATCAATTAGTGATGTTGCAACAGAAGAGCCTGGCTGAGTAATGTGGAAACCCATACCCGGAACTTCCTGTGTCATAAAAGACCATGAATGAGATACCATAAGGGATTCAATGATGAGGAAATCACCATATCACTGACACCTGAGGGTCAACAAGACATTCGTGTTCATGCCCCCACACGATGAAGTCCAGAAAACGTGGCAAAAAGTGCTCGTTGATAGCATTTTTAGGATTTGTTTTCACCCTGCAAAGGACATAAGAGAAAGATCTGAACTAAATAAGAAAAAGAATTGAAGTCCTTTCATTGAGCACCTTCGTATGCATCTGATAAAAATAAAATACTTCTCCGTTCATGCATGATAAATAATAAATTCCATCTCTAAGAATAACTAGAACCTGTTCTGATGAAGTACTAGAATGTTGAACCAGTCTGATACTTGGCATCCTTCTTGAGGTTCAGGTCGCATCCACTGTACAGCATGCGGTGTCTGATATTTCAAAAATAAAAATAACATGTGAGGTGCATTAAAGCCAATAACAGTCTGAAAACCAACTATCTAGAACGCGCACCTGAAACATCCTATTAAGCCGTTCATCTCTAATGTTTCCAAGGCCATACAGAGCCACAGACGTTGAACCCTGTGATTCAAGTTGCAAGTTGCTGTAGTTAGTTAAGGGTTAAATATCTACTTCCCCCTTAAACTATTCCAATTTTAGTTACTTCCCCCCCGAACTACCAATTGAAGTTACTTGCCCCTCCAACTATGAAAAGTTATTCCCTTCATCCAATCCCTCACTTCAGTCAGACCAAGACGGTATTCTTGGACGGAAAACCTCCAGACCAAACCTTTTGGCGTCCCAAAGGTTGTTTTGGCGCCAAAAGAAGGTAATATGGACATTCAAGCTCAATCCCTACCAATCTATTATATATCCTTCTTCTTTGTCTGTATCTCAGTCCCCATTCCAATCCATTTCACCCTCACCCTCCCTCTCACTCACTTTCTTCATCTCTCTCTCTCTCTCTCTCTCCCTCCCTCTCCCTGTTTCTCTCTGTCTCTCCTCCCCCCACAATGAGCAGCTCTA
>CM019270.1:2471018-2562414 GCA_009746105.1 Rhododendron williamsianum | reverse complement strand
AAAAAAAATTAGGGTCGTTACATTCATGGTATTGAGAGAATCGGCATTCTTCGTGGCAAAATATGCACGAACTTTAGTTGTGGCCGAAAAATCGTTAAGCCTATTAGTTTCTTCTTCTTTTCTCCAGTAAGACCTATAAATAAGATTTAGTAGTACCAATGTGTGCACAGTACAAGTTGGCCAAGTGTGTTTCGAACCCCAGTTCCAAGATTTCTTACTCTGTTTCAAAGCCCTATGACCTCCTAGAACTATGCATGTGATTGCCGAATGCAACTTAGAATCTATAGAAGCCCCGCAAATGACCTTGGTAGCTCCGATGATCTTCGAACCGGTCTTCTTTATTAGCGGAAACCATATCAACGGAAATCAAGGGCTGGCTCACTCTACTTGGCAACAATCAAATTAGGATCAATCACTGCCATAGTTATAGGATAATTATTCTCCTTCCATGTTTATCTTTTCCTATATGTATGGTTGTATCCTTCCGTGATTTTCAAAGAGAAGAACAAACAATATTCATCACAATACCGTTCTTATCATTCTTCAACCAAATTTTCATAAATAAAACTTCACAAATTTCATTGTTCGTTTTCATCATATTTTAGTACTTTGAAAATCCTATTTGTCAATATACAGTTGATCTCAGTCTGATTTAAAATGAGAAAGATATGAGCCTTTTACCAAACTAATTTTTTTTGACCCACTAAGGGTAAAATGGTCATTTCATTTGATGTACTAATAACGAAACTACTTCGGTTAGATAGTAGATTGGACAAGTTTTTCAACAGTCCAAACCACACGCAATCAGATTTTGGGTGTGTCTGTGCCAAGTCTGCAAAATTTCACTTGTCATAAAAATTTTAAGGAGGCGCCCGGGGCACAAATGCGCCTACTTATCAGGATAGGATCATAGGATTATAAGATTTTGTAGTGCCACAGTGTGCACAACAAGAAGTTGGCCTTATGTTTGTTTAGAACCCCAGTTCCAAGATTTCTCACATTGTTTCTCCAGTCCTTCTGGCCGCGAAGAATTACTCAAGGCCGCGAATAAATACTCTTGACTGCGAGGAATTACACTTGGCCGCAGAGAATTACTCTTGGGCGCGAAGAATTACACCTGGCCGCAAAGAATTAATACCGGGGAATCATGCTTTTATTATTTTGCTTGCTGGAGCTATTGTAGAAATTGGAGAGGGGCAAAGCGAGGTTGGTAAGAGCATACAAGAGCCAATATATGCTCTTACTTTTGCTGACAAAACAGACTCCAAAGGAAAGAAAAAACACACAATGCTAAGTACACTCCTACCGATCACTTCCCGTGGTGCCACCGATACTGTGTAGTTTAGTCGGTGGGAGAATGTCCCCAAACTTGCTGAATGATTGATGTTCTTAATTATTTACCACCATTATTCGTGTCTTCCTTTTTTTTTTTTCAGTATAATTAATCCATATCACAAATAGATGTTTTTTTTCATAGTTCTAGACCAATTTAAATGCAACTCGACTAATTTTCGAAGGACCAATCTCCCCGTACTCTAGCCCGTGCCCATATCCACATTAGATGTTTTAGAGTACGTATCCCAGACTTTCTTGGTAATTTCTTTTGATGTACGAATGATTTTGGATCAAAACCACTTCGGTTCTAGAGTTGATTTCGAACCGGTCTGCTTTCAACCAAATTTTCATAAATAAAACTTCACTAATTTCGTTGATCGTTTTCATCATATTTTAGTACTTTGAAAATCCTATTTGTCAATATATATACAATTGGTGTTGGTTTGATTTAAAAAGAGGGAGATACAAGTCTTTTACCAAAATAATTTTTTTTGACCCATTGGGGGATGGTGCATCTAACGACTCAGATTTCATTTCGGCAATGAACGACTCTCGATAGTTAGTTGTTATTGATGAGTTTCGAGCCACCGAATGTACGATTCGAGCCTTAGAATTGCACTTGGCTGCATTGACTAACTTTCGACCTCATCGTATGATACTTGGCCGCTTGGAATTGCAGATAGCCGCGTGACATTGCAGTTGGACGCTTAGAATTGCCATTGGCCGCGTGTAATTGCAGTTGGCCGCTTGAAATTGCACTTGGCCGCTATGAATTGCAATTCTACGCGGCCAACTGCAATTACACGCGGCCAACTGCAATTCTAAGCGTCCAAGTGCAATTTGATGCGGCCAAGAGTAATTCGATGCAGCCAAAAGTAATTCGATGCGGCCAAGTGCAATTCTTTGCAATCAAGAGTAATTATGTGCGGCCAGGAGTAATTCTTTGCGGGAAATATTAATTTGTCATTGCTAGGAGTAATTCTTCGCGGCTAGGAGTAAAATTTTGCGATCATGAGTAATTATTTGCAGCCAGGGGTAATTCTTTGCGGCAAATAGTAATTCTTCGCATCAGATTATTTTTCTTTTTAACTAATTGGTAAGAGAACAAAATTGTTCCTCAATACAACTTGCACTGTTGGTTTGGATGATTTGGAGTTTCATGATCTGTCTGGGATTCAAGAGTGTAGGTTTTTTGTTGGAATCTTTTGGGCAGACCGAGTTGCGAATTCTAATCCTTACTTGGATATATGTAATCTTGGAACTATTTTGTTTTTTCTATTTTTTTAGGTCAGTTAAAAAAACAAGTGCGATAGGGGTGTTGCTTTTGAGTGAGTTCACGTTCAAAAATTGAATTCGAGTTGGAATCTGTTATTGGCCGCGAAGAAAAACTCATGGTCGTGAAGAAAAACTCATGGCCGCGAAGAAATACTCTTGGCCGCAGAGAATTACTCTTGGCCGCAAAGAATTACGCTTGGCCGTGTAATTCCTCGCGGTCAAGAGTAATTCTTTGCAGCTAAGAGTCATTCTTCACAACCATGAGTAATTCTCTGCGGCCAAGGGTAATTCTTCGCAGCTGGCCAAAAGTAATACTCTACGGCCAAGAGTAATGCTGCGAAGAATTACTCCTGACCGCAAAAAATTACATGGGTGGCGTATATAAAAAGCCCTATGACCTCCTAGAACTATGAATGTTATTGCCGAATGGAACTTAGAATGTGTAGAAGCCCTGCAAATGACTTTAGTGGCTCCGATGATCTTTGAACCGGTCTGCTTTCAACCAAATTTTCATAAATGAAACTTCACTAATTTCGTTATTGGTTTTTTCATCGTCTTTTAGTACTTTGAAAATTCTATTTGTCAATATACAATTGGTCTTGATCCAATTTAATACGAGGGGGATACGAGCCATTTCTCGAAATAATTTTTTCCCAACTCACTAAGGGTAAAATGGTAATTTCATTTCATGTACAAGTGATTTTGGATCAAAACAACTTCGGTTAGAAAGTAGATTTAACAAGCTTTTTAACGGTCCAAATCATGCGCAAATCGGATTTCGGGTGTGTCCATGCCAAGCCTGCAAAAGTTTGCTTGTCGTAAAATTTTATGGATGCGCCCGAAGCGCAATGGTGTGCGCCCGGGCGCACAAAAGCGGCATAAAAGGTCCAACTTTGTGCGTTTGTCCCGGACACTCCGAAAATCCGATTTGCACGTGGTTTGAATCATTAAAAAGCTTGTCCAATCTACTTTCTAACCCAAGTAATTTGGACCGAAAATGATTTATACATAAAAATATTTTACCATTTTACCATCAGTAGGTCAAAAAATAATTCCTTTTGGTAAAACGCTCGCAACTCCCTCATTTTAAATCAGATCAAGACCTATCATATATTGATATATAGGGCTTTCGAAGTACTCCAGGATATTATAAGGCAAACATAAAAATGTTTAGCTTGAGTTCATGAAAAGTGGGTAGAAAACAGACCGTCCCAAAAATCTTCTGAGCCAATAAGGTATACAGCCTATTAGGAGTTTCGGTAGCGGCATGTTAATGGTTGCAAACAAGAAAATGAAGTTGTGACCTCGCCATCGGCTACCTAATTCTTGTGTCGTATTTTAGCGTAAGTAATCTTCGTGACAAAGTTTGCACGAAGTTTAGTTATAGCCGAAAAATCGGTAAGCCTATTAGTTTCTTCCTCCTTTCTCCAGTAAGACCTATATATAAGATTTTGTAGTGCCACAGTGTGCACCACAGTTCCAAGATTTCTCACTCTGTTTCTCTAGTCTTCCTGGCCACTAAAAATTACTCCTGGCCGCTAAAACTTACTCTTAGCCGCAAAGAACTACTCAGGGCCGCGAAAAAGTACTCTTGGCCGCAAAGAATTACCCTTGGCCACAAAGAATTACTTTTGGCTGTGAGGAATTACTCTTGGCCGCAAAGAATTACTCATGGCCGCGAAGAATTACTCTTGGCCACGAGGAATTACACTTGGCCGCGAGAAATTACTCTTTGCCACGAAGAATTACTCTTGGCCGCTAAGAATTACACTTGGCCGCTAAGAATTACTTCTGGCCGCTAAGAATTACACTTGTCCGCGAAGAATTACTCCTTGCCGCAAGTAATGTTATTCTTCGCGGCCAAGTGTAATTCTTAGTGCCCAAAAGTAATTCTTCGCGGCCAATTGTAATTCCTCGTGGCCAAGAATGATTCTTTGCGGCTAAGAGTAATTCTTCGCGGCCAAAAGTAATTCTCTGCGGCCAAGAGTAATGCCGCAGAGAATTACTCCTAACCGCGAAAAATTACTTCTGGCTGGAAAAAAATTAAATGGGTGGCATAAATAAAAAGCCCTATGACCTCCTAGAACTATGAATGTTATTGCCGAATGGAACTTAGAATGTGTAGAAGCTCCGTAAATTTCCTTAGTGGCTCCGATGATCTTTGAACCGGGTCGCTTTCAACCAAATTTTCATAAATGAAACTTCACTAATTTCGTTGTTGGTTTTCATCGTCTTTTAGTACTTTGAAAATCCTATTTGTCAATATACAATTCGTCTTGATCCAATTTAAAATGAGGGGGATACGAGCCTTTTCCAGAAAAAAAAAAATTTCGAACCACTAAGTGTAAGATGGTAATTTCCTTTGATGTACAAATGATTTTTTTATCAAAACTACTTCACTTAGAAGGTAGATTTAACAAGGTTTTCAACGGTCCAAACCACACGCAATTTGGATTTCGGGTGTGTCTGTGCCAAGCCTGCAAAAGTTTGCTTGTCAAAAAATTTTAAGGATACGCCTGGGGCGCAATGGAAGGCGCCTGGGTAGCATCAAAATGTGCCTGGGCACACAAAAGCTGCTAAAAATGTCCAACTTTGCGCGTTTGTCCCGGTCACTTCAAAAATCCAATTTGCGTGTGGTTTGAACCGTTAAAAAACGTGTCCAATCTACTTTCTAACCCAAGTAGTTTGGACCGAAAATGATTTATACATAAAAAAATTTGACCATTTTACCCTCAGTGGGTCAAAAAATAATTCATTTCAATAAAACGCTCGCATCTCCCTCATTTTAAATCAAATCAAGACCTATTATATATTGATAAATAGGGTTTTCAAAGTACTACAAGATATTAGAATGCAACCATAAAAATGTTTAGCTTTAGTTCATGAAAAGTGGGTAGAAAGGAGACCGTTACAAAAATCTTCTGAGCCAATAAGGCATATTAGGAGTTCCAGTAGCGGCATGTTAATGGTGTGCGATTGCAAACAAGAAAATGAAGTTGTAACCTCGCCACCGACTACCTAAATCTTGTGTCGCATTTTAGCATTAGTAATATTCGTGGCAAAGTTTGCACGAACTTTAGTTATACCCGAAAAATCATTAAGCCTATTAGTTTCTTCCTTTTTTCTCCGGTAAGACCTATAAATAAGATTTAGTAGTGCTTGTGTGTGCACAGCACAAGTTGGCCAAGTGTGTTTAGAACCCCAGTTCCAAGATTTCTTACTCTGTTTCTCCAGTCACTTAACTTATCGGCATAAAAGAAAAAAGGGTAAATTTCACTGACCTCCCCTGAGGTTTCTGACACGAACAGATACCTCCCCTGAGATTTCTGAAATAACATTGCCCTCCCCTGCTTTAACTAATATTATCAACAAACCCCCTTGCTGTTAATTTGTCATGGATGGCGTTAATATTTGCGAGAAAAGTACCAAAATACCCTTATAACAAAGTAAATAGATTGCACAAACTTGGTTCTTGGAATCACACCTTATCTCTTTCATTTTGTGAAATGAATCCACTTAAAAAGCATTAGGCGTATTATTATTATTACTACTACTACTGTTATTGTTATTATCATTATTTTTTATCTGTTGATTTTGCCATTCTCTTTTTTGTTAACGCCACTTTCCTGCAAGTGTATTTTTGGTGTAAAAATACACTTGCAGGGGAGTGGCGTTAACAAAAAAGGGAGTGACAAAATCATTTCCCTATTTTTTTTTCAAATATTTTTGTTTTTTCTATTTTTCTCAATCAAAATGATCAATGAAATTAAAAAAAAAAAAAGAGTGAATCAAGTTTATATTAATTCGAAATTATGCAGCAAAAAATATTGCATTACTTGATTTGTTTGGGCATTAGAGGATTTTACTTTTGATGTTTTTTTAAAAATATGTTTCCTTTATTTTTTTCCAATTTCATTTTTAAACAAAAAAATGCAAAGATAGTTTGTGCTTGTGGATTTATTTTATCGTTGTTTACAAAAAGGCATGAAGGCACTGCATCTGTTGTGATTTCATTTTTTTCAATCTTTTTGTTGCTCTTTTCCCTCTTAATCTCCGCCACAACTAGCCCATTCACTTAGGCATGGTTTGGATTAATAATCTTTTTTCAATTTTTTTTTATATCTCCATTGAAAAAAATGCTCTTGTTAATTATGTGCAATTTTTTTTTGCAAATGATTGGTTCACTAATGACAAAATATTCCAAATAGGCAGATATTGTGAATTTTTTTCGTCTTTTCTAACTTTTTCTAATTTTGGTTCATCTATTTTTTTTAATATCAAAATGAAACTCAGCATTCTTTCAACGTGCTTTTTTCTATCAAAATAATTTACAGATACAATGAAACTCATAATATCTTGGACTTCGTGATTTTATTTTTTAAAATTGATTGCATTTTTTTACTTTTTATAACTGTATGGAGTTTTCTTGATTTAAGAACATGTCGATCACAGACCCGGGGTTCCTGTAAGGCGGAGCGCCCTACAGGGATTATAGTGCACCACAATGCCGTTGATCTCATCAATCAACGATCCAAATTAATAAATAATCTTTTACCGGTACTCAAAAAAATTGGTAAAACAAAATTCAAAACCACTGTAAGCTAGATGTCTATGTACTATAATGTAAAATTAAAAAAAAAACTTTTTAGTGCATGTGGTTTAGGTTTTTGCTTCGAAGGGCATTTTTCAAAAAGAAGAAGAAATTCAAATTTTGCATTGAACTTTAACTAAATTTGGTTCAATTTTATGTTACTCCCTCCATCCTATAATGTTTGTCCGGTCTGCAAAACGAGGACTAAAAATATTGCATTTCTTTCAAGAAAAAAATCAAACTTTTTTCATAAGTTAAAAAAACTCATCTATATCTAGTAAGTTGTTGAATTTTAAAACTTTTCTTGCAAAAATTGTATTATTTTTACGTTTCTGTTTTCGGACCGAATAAACATTATAGGACGGAGCAAGTATTTACTTTTGACGTGCAGAAACACTACAAATATTAGAGAAAAGAGTTACTTTTGATGTGCTCTACCCAAGTGGTTAGAAAATACATGAATTACTGTTGCAAATAATTTTTTTAAACGGCATTGTTGCAAGTAATTTTTTTTTTTTTAACGGCACTGTTGCAAGTATTTTTGCTTATAGAATGAAGACTATTGAAGGGTTGAGGGCATTGTTGGTATAATCTGTGTAAGGACACCGTGACATCATCATGTCTTGGAACTTTCCGTCAATTTTTTAACGTTACTTGGACGGAGGGGGGAATTTGTACAATGTCAGTTAAAGCGGGGGGAGGGCAATGTTATTTCAGAAACCTCAGGGGAGATCAGTGAAATTTACCCAAGAAAAAAGGACAGAGAAAAGGGGAATTTGGTGGTGTTCGTGAAAGATTACATGGATGTGTATTTTGCTTGGTTGATGACCATACGTTACATGGGTTGTGTATATAAAAAGCCCTATGAGCTAGAACTATGCATGTGATTGCCAAATGGAACTTAGAATGTGTAGAAGACCCGCAAATAAGCTTTAGGTTTAGTGGCTCTGATGATCTTTTGAATCGATCTGCTTTCAACCAACTTTTCATAAATAGAACTTCACTACTTTCGTTGTTCGTTTTCATTATATTTTAGTACTTTGAAAATCCTATTTGTCAATATACAATTGGTCTTGATACGATTTAAAAATAAGGGGGATACGAGCGTTTCACCAAAATAATTCGTTTTCGACCAACTAAGGGTGAAATGGTCATTTCTTTTGATGTACGAATGATTTTGGATCAAAACTAATTCGGTTAGAAAATAGATTTAACAAGCTTTTCAACGGTTCAAACCACGCGCAAATCTGATTTCGGGTATGTCTGTGTCAAGCCAGCGAATTTCGCTTGTCGTAAAATTTTAATGATGCGCCCGGGGCGCAATGGAGTGCGCCTGGGAAGCATCAACATGCGCCTGGGGCGCACTACAACTGCTTGACAGGTCAAACTTTGCGGGTTTGTCCCAAACACTCTGGAACTCCGATTCGCGCGTGGTTTAAACCGTTAAAAAGCTTATCCAATCTACTTTCTAACCCAAGCATGGATCCAATATTATTTATACTTCAAAAGATTTGACCATTTTAAAACTGCAGTTCCAAGATTTCTTGCTCTGTTTCTCCAGTCACTTGACTTATCAGCATAAAAGAAAAAGGGAAAGAGAAAAGGGGAAAAAGTGGTGTTCGTGAAAGATTACCCAGATGTGTATTTTGCTTGATCGATGACCATATGTTCCATGGGTGGCGTACATAAAAAAGACCGTCATCGGCTATGTTTTGTCTAATAATTGTGATGGGGATGTTGTCTCTGAGTTCGTGACTGAACCGGTTCGGACCCGGGGATCCCGACAGCTCATGTGCTGCACTACAATCCCTGTCTCCTCCCTACAACATTTCCCAATCCGGGTCACTGACCATCCACTGAATCTGCCTCATGTGCTTGGTTACTGGCTCGATCGATCGTCGAGTTTCTTATGGACAGCATTTCCAAGTTGAAGTGAATTTGAAGTTTTGAAGATTGGAATGAATTTGGTGATAATTCAGTCACAATTTGGTCACCATGGTTCTCCTCCTCTCTGACTCACTGGACAATAGTAAAATGTTCACCAGAGAAGATAAATCGTATCCGAGCAGATGAAACAAGCAAATGAACAAGTGTGCAAAATATGAGGCGACAGTTAAGAGACTTTGCCACTGAAGAGATTTTCTCATTAATTTCCAAGTCTAGAGCAGAAAACCAACAGAAGGAAAATGGACACAAAGTTCATGCTTTCACAGCCTCCAAGGTAGAAAATTGGGTAGCCTCAGCCTCTGGGCCTGCTGAGCCCCTAAAGAGCAAAATAGCAAGGTTTCCAATGCAGAAGTGAATGAAACATCCGTAACAGTGAGTCACGAACGAGCCGAAATCTGTCCCTACGATACACTGCCACCCCGGCCCGTATATCCCATCGAATTCCTGAACCAAACACCAAAAACCAGATCAATGCAGAGGAAGTTAGTACAGATATAATCTTCTTTTTTTGCAATGAAGAGTGTCCCGATGAACCGGACTAATCTCTCCGGCCTCCCCCACACATATAATCATTCGCGGGCATTTATGTGAGAAACCTCTATCATGCCGATGAACCCAATTTACCGTAACTTATGATAGTGATTTTTACTTGAAATTAGAAAGACTAATGAAAATTACATCATTTTTGTATCAAATTCTGTAATAAAAATGTGGTTCTATATGAAGTATAAAGCACTGTTTTTTGGGTATACAATCGTACCTTCTTTATGAAGCGGGCAATCTCCGTGGGCTCAGTGACATCATAGAAGTCCAGCGCTTTTGCCGCCAAATCAAGCACGTCTTGTTGCATTGTTTGAAGCATATCACTCTCCCCTATCACTGCCTTCCCTTCAAGCATGGTCACTTGCTATATGAGAGAGAGAGAGAGAGAGAGAGAGAGAGAGAGAGAGAGAGAGACTTTTGGATACGGGAGTTGAATAGACGGTTAATTTGGCTAACAAGATAGGCTAAGGTCAAGTGGTTATGGTAGGAGGCATATGGGTTAATGGGTTTATATACATGGTTGGGGTATAACTAGTGTGGATCTCATTTTTGTGGTCATAACTGGTTGCAGAACCGGATTCAAGTGGAGCCAAAATGGTCTGATCTAATACGGACGAGTCGAGTGGGGTCAGAGCTTGCCATGGCTGTGGTAGAGCGGGCAGCACATGGAGGCCCGGGGGGAGGAGTACGGTGAGGACAAGGCGCTGGCTGGTTGCACTCTCGAGAATTTTCTCGTCCTAGTTTTTGGTTGACGCGTGTTAGTTTTATTGTGGTCTATGTATTGGATTGTTGCCATGTGTTGGTCGGTAAGATGGCACGGTTTTTGCCAAATGCCCCGACGGCATCAGGAGTGTTTAAGTGACCGGAGAAATGAGGTCAGGAATTAGACTCATATTCCAAGGTGTTAATTCTAACTTTTCGAAACATAGTGATTTTCGCCGATAGAAAAAGGAAAAAAAAAAAGGGATGGCATCGTTGTATTTGTTATATTGGTCTATTTCCATTGAAATTATAGGTAAAGGAAATTAGAAATAGCGGAGCAACAAAAGGGGCTAGAACTTTCAATATTGATGTGTGGTTTGGATAATTCTAGTTGATAGGATTAAATTGCTGCATTGTACCCATGTAGACTTGTAGTTAACTTTTCTCAAGAAAATCATGTGTTTCTTGGTGACTTACATCAATAATGTCACTTTTTGATGGGTTTTAACTCACGGAAAAACTTCTTTACGGTGCATTCTGTAAAGAAAGATTTACATAACCCAATCGTGCGCGTCCAAGGTGTTTTTGGACGATCCGGATTGAAAATCAATAGTGACCGGTAACAATTAATTGTGAGCAGTCAAAATTGAAACGAATCTCAACCATTAATTGCGCAAATGGACGGTTGTGATTGCGCTGCTCCGTGAACAGGTTTCACGCAGCCTCCGTGAATAAGTTTCTCTCTTGTAAGTTTTAACTCAACATTTTGATGTTGATGTATTTCGAGTGAAGAAATCCTATTCCATTACTCTCTCTCTCTCTCTCAATTGTATGAAGTCAAATCGCCAAGCAAAAGTGAAACTGTGAAAACATAATTCAATTGTCCTGGAGACTGACATGCAGAGTCACACAAACATATTATCTACCAAAACAGGATCATTTACACCTCTTAAATAATTGAACAAACAAAACCAACTTCTCAAGAAACAAAATCAACTCTAGGTTTTAACAGCTTCTGAAACATCAAAACTACATATGTTCATTGCTGGCATCCATCAGTACAGAATGAATCTAGGGAGAGGAGGGAGAGTAGATTCTTCATATCTACGGTCTACCATATAACAAAGCGAACGTCAGTAAGGTCCCCAGCAACTCAAATAGGCTACAATCCGAATTGGTTCTTCTGCGGCTGCTTGTTTGTAAGAACTAGGTTTTCCATCAGTTTCCTTTGATGCATCAAAGGCACCGGGAAGAACTCTTGCTTGAGTCCTTGATGATCCAAACTTAGACCAGTTCTGCCTGAAAGCAAGCGATTTGGACACAATCATGTGAGCTTCGAGTCCAAAGGCAGCTCCTAAGGTAATAAGAATGCATGCCATATTGACCTGCTTCATCTTCTCAACTAGAGCTATTCGCACACGTAGTAGGTTGAGGAATAATATGCTCATATAGTAGAACTTAAAGTAGAGGGTGTAAGGGATATGAGACAAGATGAAGGTGGTTTTTACGACAAAACCACTGGCGAAAACCGGGAACAATTCGAAATCCTCTAGCAGAGAGAGAGAGAGAGAGAGAGAGGTGGGGCCTCTTTCATGATCAGATGTCGTATTCAGTTGAGTATGAAATGCAGTGTGCATGAACCTCTGTTACACAATGCTCCCATGCCACTACCATGATGTCTTATCTCCTTTTTGCTCAAGTGTAATCCTTATCTCCCCCAAGTCAAAATAGAACTCCCCTTTTTGCCCTCTTCTAACATATAAATCCAAGAAACTTAAGTACTGTTTTCCCTATCTAGACACAAGGAATAGGAATCTGAGATGAACCATTCACTTTTCCTAATGATGAAAGAGAGTTCGAAACGAATCAGGAAATCTTAGCAGCGGCTGATCAGAAAAATCCTACAGCCACACTGAAAGAGTGAGTATAAATTCTCCGCTCCTACCGGGGACCTTTTTCAATCCAAGATAATAGATGACAGTTCGAAATGACAATTCTTCACTTACACCAACAAACATAAAAGTTTGTATTACAGAAAATATATTCACAAGAAATATTCAAGCACGTTTTTTTCAAAGTCAAACCTCCATTATATACACTGCCGGAAAGAATAGCACAAACATGGCACCTTGTCAGCATACATTTACAGAGCGATGACCTAAAGTAACATTATTGTACTCTAGGTTAAGCTTTGGATGAACACCAACCCCTCCAACCTTCAGAAGGAATGAGATACAAGGGGGTTGTAACATGTGTGTCTTGATAAAAGGAGCACTTACTAGGAAAGCAAACTGCACTTCACACTGAATCTTTTCTTCTTCTTTTTTTGAACGGCAAAGAAGATTTCACATTGAATCTATGGCCTCCACCTGTTGCCGAGCAAGGTACTTCTCCCTGCGCTCTTTCTACACACAAAATAAATATGCAAAAAGGTAAAGGATATATTTAGAGGGAAGAAAGCTGAGAATTTTTTTGAACATTAATCGCTTCTATAAAGATTGACCTGACATGCTTACCCATTCGTCTATAACAAGACCTTCACCGACGACTCGGGGACCTGTGTCTGCTGGGGGTTTCTTGCGTGTCTCTAATTCAGCCTCGGCTTCAGCCAACTGACGCTTCAGTTTTTCCAATGCCTTCGTATAAAGAACCACAATGCAGTTAAATGGAAATTAGTCAACACGGATCCACATGAAAACAAGCACAAAATATGAACTAAAACTCTTTGGGGTTTGAACTTACAGGGCTAGAACGTTCCACATCCAAAAATACAACACGAAGAACTCGCTCTACTGCCACTTGATCCTTCTGCTCCTCAAACTGTACAAAAATGAGTAGAGAGTAAATACTGATTCAGCACAGGTATGCAAACTCACCAAAGTAGGAATTACTAGCAATACCACTAAACCATAAATAAATAAATAAAAGAGAGAGACAGAGACAGAGACAGAGACAGAGAGAGAACCAACAGTTATAGAGTTCACATTCTCATTCCACGAAACTATTTTGATGGCAACTACTTAACAGGCTGTGCCTTCACATCCATTTGGACAAAAACTTTCATTTGTCCAAAAGTGAAAACTAGAAAAGGAAAAAGAGCTACACACATCCACAAAATTTGGAGGAATTAGTTCTATTTTTGCAGTGGAATACATGCAGTGGCATTCTTATGATTCTCGTTAGTGGGCCACCACTAGTCACTACATTGTAACTAAGGACAAACAACCAAATGATTCTGGAAGACCTCCATACACCAAAATAAACCAATAATCCATTATCACTGAATCCTTAACGCTTAGACTATAAAATTCACAAAACATTTTGTCCTAAGATAGTTGCCCAAACTCCAAACCAAAGGGAAGCAAAACATATTTCTCAACCAGAGAACAGGTATACAAAAAATCATCTGATAATCCCCACACAGTTTTCCACTGTAAGAAAACCACTCTGCTAGACTCCCATCCTTTGGGATCACTCCGTACAATCATTTTTAGATAATAAACTAGCATTGTTTTTTATTTAATACTATTAGTATGTTCATTGTCTTTCAACCAAACACCTGATAGGAATAGCCACAATTAGATATCATGAACTAGAGCTGCTATCATTTCGTAGATAGGTAGAATTTTTATCTATGTCACTGGATTTTCATTCCAGTTCATCAGATATAGGTGCATTACATTTATGACTCACCAATTCAGGTATGTAATCCATCCCTTCTTTCACTTTCAAACTCATGATTTTGAACTTGACCTTGCACTTCTGATCTATTTCCTTGCTCTTCTGATCTGGTTGTTTCTCATTGTTCTCTGGAGGCTTCTCTGGAGGCTCCACGAACTTGAACACTGCAATTAAATTCAAAACAAAACTATTAATTTGGATATCGAAAAATGTCACTTCTAAATACATTAGGAAATTTGAAAAAGTACAACAAAGCTTCGCTTAATCATAAGAAGTTTGGTGAAGTAAGACTAGTTTCCACATTTCAATTTTACCGTTGAATGACTTCTTAGTTTAACACTTGTTTACCATGGTCATGCTATTGATTAAAGTTTTGTATTTTACATGTAGTCTATCTTTCAGCAAAATATGCTTCTTTCCAGAAATCGCATCGGATGTATGTTTTGTATCACATTGGACTTTAAGTAGTAATAGAAATTGAGAGCAAAACAACCTACAAAAATATAACTTCAATACCAAGGCAATCCACGAATAACAATTCATAATCTCAAAATGAAAGACAACAAAACAAGGGATGGTTACCGGTTGCAATAATGCTTTCTCTGGGAGCAAGGATACCTCCAGGTGGTCGCATGTAACAGCTCTTTGGTGCAGTAGTTTGAAACTACAACATGACAAAAAAATTAGTTAACATTTCAATTATATAGCTTCATCGTCAAAGTTAGACAAAGCTAAACAGCGTATTAAACATCTGCGGCCTCGCTAGACTAATATTGAGACTGTGACTTCCATAACACCAAACACATATTAATAGTATATCACAGAACATGACTGCAATAAGGGATTCATGCATGATTAACAAGGCAGAACAAGCTCCATAATAATCATCCTAGTAATGAGAACTGGTGCATGTCACATTTGAACAATCCCCACATCTCTGATAAAAGATTTTTTTTTAAAGTTGAACGAAATTTTTCAGTCACACTCAGGATCAAGGATTTAAACAGCGGCAGGGGACCGCGTATTGCTAATGGTAGCGGTGTAACGGTGGCGGGAGTACGGATGATATGTAGCAGGAATCGGGTGTAGCACTGTGATTTTTTAAAAATTATTTTTGGCACCAGAGCACTAGGGGCTGTAGTGATCTCAACGTCCCGTAGCAGCTGTGAAGCAGGCAAAAAATAGGTAAAATACTGATATATGTCAGGAACCGGCCGATACAGGTGAATTTTTGACATGTAACAGTATAGAAGGACTGAAAAACTGCTACGTAAATACTGACACTTAGCTTTTTAGACTTTTTGAGCATTTTGTGCTTATTCAAAAAAATTATGCGTTTCTTAGTTTTGCACCCAAACTTTTGGATTATTGGTTCGTTTCGACAAAAGGAATTAAAAAAGTAAAAAAAAAAATCACGGGCTTTTTTGGGTTCTATCTTGGATATTTCTTAAAAAATTTAGTAAAAGTCATAATTTTTTACTTTTTTTATTCGTCCAACAAACCAATAATTCACAAAAATTTGATACAAAACTAAAAAATGCAGAAATAATTTGAGCAAAAACAAAACTCAAAAATCCCAAAAAAACTCTACACCTAAATCTATGCTCAGGAGCTACTTGCAGTCCCTAATCGTTGCCATTGGATACAAAATATCTAAACAAATTAAAAACGTCAAAGTAAGCATCAATACCTTGAAGCCACATGAGAACTGCTAGTGTTCTTAATCCTAACAGCACTTCTCACCTGCTTCCCTGGCTCATCTACAAATTACAACAAAACCAAATCCATCAGTTAATCAAAAAACAAAAAACTTGTATAAACTAAATCAAACAGTTAGGAGCTAATCGAAGGCGTACAGGGAAAGTAGAGATTGTTGGACGGATCGAGGCGGAGTCGACGCCTGGTCGGAAGGATCGACCTCGCCACCGAAGAGACCTTGCTCGAAGGCCGAGGGTTCGGTGGGACGGCGCCGTTTTGGTGGTTGGAGCTCTGAGAATTATGAAGGTTCTGAGTAGAAGAAGTTGAGGAAGACGACGCCGTTCTTGATTGCCAGAACGGGCAGAGCTTCCAAGGCTGAGCTTCCGAGGGCAGGGACTTGCGGCGGTCCGCGATCGCCATGGATCCGCCGGAATCCGACGCGTCAGGTCGCCGGCGGCGGGTTAGGCCGTGAAGTCTGGTGTTAGTGTGAACGCCGCCGGTGGACGGAATGATTGTAATCCCGTCTAGGTCAGGAGGTTTGGAAGGTCTGTTCAGTGTTGGGACCTTTCTCTCTCCTATATATACTCTCTCTCCTCTCTCTCTCTCCTCTCTCTCTCTCTCTGTGCACTGTGCTTGTGTAATGATGGAGACGGCACAGACACGGAGGACGGACTTGAGAAGATGATTGGAGCAATTTGACTTTTGTTATTTTATCCGCGCATGAGATTTTGTGGAAATTGCGAAAAGGACCCCCAAAGGTTTTACTACCACGTTAAAGAAATTAAAAGGTGGAGTATTACTATTCTACCAAATTCTCCACTTTTAAATTGGTGATAATCCTCATATCAAAGTAGAATAAAATATATGGTGCTAATGCTGATGCTCTCTTGAGTATGTCCACTTTTGAGTAAGTTGCCCTAATGGTCTCACAACCTCCGCCACTGCTCGAGTTAGAATTTAAATAAAAAAGAGGCGTTGTTTTGGTGGAATCCAATAGTACTATTGTTGCATGTTGTTTTGAAACATGCGAAGAGAAAGGTTAGTGCTAAGTGGGGCTTTATTATAGACTTTATTGGTTTTGTTAAAAAGAATAAAGTCTTGCTTCGACTATCTTGTGGGGTTTAAATGAACGTACATGCTATTCTTTCATCATTTACATAACAAAACAAGTTGATCATGTATCGATTATATTTTGGTAACCTGAGTGACAGTGCCACAACCCCTTCACATGACCTCCACCCCTTAATGCGAGTAGGAGGGTGCCACAAGTGTGACCTCTACCTAAGGCCATCTCCAATAGTTGAAGTTAGTGCAAAGAATTATTTGAAATTAGCCAATTAGTGACAAAGTTTTAGGGTTTTGGGTTCCAATAGTGTAATTAGTGTGATATTAACTAGGGTTTGAGTTTATCCGTGGAGTTAACTGTGAAGGGTTGTGGAATCATTTTTTGCGTCGGGAAAAAGAGGAAGTCAGAGAAAAAAAAGGAAGAGAAAAATAGAAGTGAGAGAGAGAAAAGAGATGAAAGTGGTGTAGAAAGGGCTATATACATGGCATGTATATATGTATATATTTGTACTTTTAACTACATTTCAACAACTTTGGAACACTCTCTCTCTCTCACTAACTTAATATAACTTTTTTTGTTATATAACATGCTCATTTGGATTCCATTTTTTTATACTTTTGTGTCATATAACACCACGATTGGAGATGGCCTAAGCTAACTTAGATTGAGATGGACGAAGGGTGCAAATTGTGATTCACTCAAAGGGAAGTGCTTTAATGACAAAAGTTAAAACCTAAGATTTAAACTTGTTATTGAGGAAAATTCCAAGGTTTTTATTATAGTTTTATCTCTTTTTTCAACCTCGTTGAGTAAAGAAGTGTTCGGAACTTCATCCACTCCAACGGTTCGAAGTACGAGCCCTTAATGCGACGACTTTACAGATTACGAAATTATGGGCCCACAACGCCGTGAGTTTAGCCAATGACAATTAGACCATAGTCACGTAATCAATGTCATCCGTTCTCGTTTTCAATCTTTGCACTATCTCACTTTCGTGAATGAACGATTTCACGCTCATACTCGCGTCCCCTCTCGTGCGGCGCACGAGTACGCGAATTATGTGACTTAGAATTAGACACGATGGATTGTGGCATTAGAAGAGCCCAACAAATTTACACATTTAGGGGCCCCTCTTATTTTATTTTAGTGCTCTCGTAATAGTTCAACAAAAAATTAGTAAAAAATAATAATTTACTTATGTTGTGTTCGTTAAAAACTCGTAAGAGAACTCAATTTTTAATTCTCTCTTTAGGCTCCGAAAAAATGAGAAATCTACGGCCACCGACTGGGTGGCTACCGATTCTGCACCAACGGCCTTGCGGTGCCCATTCCAAGTCCTGCACGAAAAATCCGAACCGTTCAATATTGAGTGGACCCGTCATAAATCAGCTTAATCCGAATGAAAAATGAAAAAATTGAATCGAGTATCTACGCATCGAATTAGTGACGTGGCACAATGCAGCTCGTGGCAAGTTGATGGTAGTTGATACGACGGGGTGGCAAGTGGGATGCGATGGGGTGGCAAATGATAGGAGATTAACGGAACGGAAAGGATTAGGTGATGGATATGTGTAGGCGCGGCATTTACAGTTGTCGGCTGGATTTGTTGGGGTAGTTGGATTAGGAATCAATTAGGTACCGGTATTAAATGAGTAGACCTGATATATAAATTCTAAAATATGTTCGTTGGAAAACCTGACAAATTTTTAAAATGATTGATGTAGCTCCAAAAAATTTAAGCAAGTCAACCCGGAGAGGTTGGCCGAGTGATCTTGGCCTAGAATTTTGCATCGAGGATTTATTGTCCGAGCCCAATCCGAACAGGGGCCTGTCTCACACCTCAGAGCCGTTGATCTCGCAAATCAACGGCTGAGATGTGTTGAGCCAAAACGACGTCGTTTTGGAGCAAAAAGTGTTCGGCACATCTCAGCCGTTGATTTGCGAGATTAATGGCTTCGACGGGTGGGACAGGCCCATGTCCGGATTGGGATCGGACAGGGGATCTAGACTCCGAACTTTGATGTTTGTTTCATCCTAATGAATTATGTTCGATTCTCTCTGCCAATAACTCTTGGAGCTATTTCATCCCCACGCATAAGCGTGTGAAACGACTGTAGAGATTAGTCCGAGGTGCGCACAAGCTAGCTCAGGACACCGGTATTACCCCGAAAAAAAAATTCAATCAAGTCGAATAGTAATCCCTTTGAAGATTAGTTTGAAAATTACTTAACGCGTTCTACAATATATTGAAGGTTGGGTTGTTTAGGTTGCAAGTTTATCTCAAACGAGATTTTATAAAGGGAAATACAAACTCAAACTTCTATTTCGTTCAAAAAATAAAATAAAAATCAAACTTCAGGATTGGGAGTTGTTGTATTGCGGCTCTACACGATGTAGTGCAGCGGATCCGAATGTCCATCTTGATATGAAGGGTTCAGATTTAATCCAAGTCGCCTTTTGTTCGGATGAAAATCTGAGCCATCCATTGTCGAGATGGACAGCCGGATTGACCACACGTAGTGCGGGGTTGCACTACAGCACCCCGGATCCCAAACTTCAATAGCTTGGTTGATTTGGTTTATTTTAGATAGAGATAAATGTGGTTTGTTTGTTTTTTGCATTGGGTGGAGGCGGCCCTTGTAAAACTACACATTAGACCACAATTTAGAAATTACTCTTCTTGTAACTTCGGGGACATCCGATAAAATTGAAACGATACAGAAATTACTCTTCTTAGTTTGTACTGCCTACTGAAATTGCCCCACTAAGATGAAAGATGAAAAAGGGTCTTGCTGGGATTGTTTTGCACTCATATTTTTAGACCTTATCAATGTTAAATACTGCTTTATCTTTTAATGTGTGTACATACAAATTAATGGAAAGATATTGTGGTAAATTCACGAGATAAACAAAAAGGAGTGCAAATATATATATATATATAAAAGAGAATATAAAAACCATTCCCCTTATTTTTATTCATTTATCAAGCAATTTATTTTTAACTATTTCCATCACAATTTACAACATTCTCTCATTTACTCTCCCAATTACTTTTCTTTCCAACAAGAGATTCCACTTGTTTATCTAAACACATTTTACTAGATTTCAATTTCATAGTCAAACAACGCATTCAAAACATGAAAAATCGAGGGAATCTTTTACCAATCAAACCGGACGAATATATATAAGATGTAACAATTGGATTTGACTGGGGTCCAAAGCACATAGAGTGGTAACCCAGTGATAAGCACCATGTACTCTTATGCATTAATTGACTTGCTTTTAAACCTCATTAATTACAACTGACGTGCCAAACGGTAATAAATAAATAAAATGGACTCAGAACGACACCCACACATGGGGGAGCAGCTGGGCTGTTTGACCCAATCTTATGGTAACTATGGATTGGGCTTGGTTGGGCTTCACTTATAGATTGGGCTAGATTGGGCTTCACTTCATGGATTGGGCTGGGTTGGGCTTCACTGCGAATACGGGTCATTTTCCACAGGCTACAGCCGCTACAACAGGAATAATAGCCGAAGCAGAGGAATCAAAATCAGTTGAACAATCAACGGCCACAAAGTCAGAAACCCACCGTGTGCGGCCGAGACGCCACCCACGCGTTTCCCCATTTCGACCTCCCCGCTAGATTTCGCCGCCGAGAATCTGACACATATGCCACCCGTCACCCGCCACGCGTCGGCCAGGGATTATTACACACAGTGGCCTGGTTTTGTAAACGACTCTGACAAGGATGATTCGCGCCCCCTCGTGTGAAGAAAAATGTCGGGGTTAAGCGTCGTAAGCCACCTGCGCATCGTAGAGCCCGTCGCCCCTGATTTTCACCCATGGCCATGTCAAGGTACCTTCTTTTTGAGCTCCAGCAACTTTGGAAGTCTCGTTTTCTAGGGATTTGGCTTGTCGAATTTAGCATTTCCCTGATCGTGTGGTTTAGTTATTTCATCGAATCTCTTTGTGTTTGTGTTGTGTTATGCGATTTTTCTATTTTGTATTTAGTCGCGGGCAATTTCTGTGGAAATGAAAATGGATTGGGATACTTGTTTAATGGCAAGGTTTGAGAACTGAGAAATTTTAAACTTTTTTTTTTTTTGTGATAGCCGTATGTCCATGCCAACTTGCACGCACCTCGACTAAGAGAAGTTTTCAAGTGGTGGGATTTGGAAACTTTATGGGTTTTTGGGTGGTGGTGTATTTTGTTTTACTCTTACATGTTTAGAGTCGATTTCTTTGCAATGGCTTGGGAAAACTCACTGTACGGGCCAGCTTGCACGCACCTCGACTAAGATAAGTTTTTAACTTGAGGTGGAATTTGGAAACTTTACGGGGTTTTTTTTGGTGTTGTTGAATGTTGTTTTACTCTTACATGTTTGAAGTCAATTTCTTTGGAAAAAAATATGGCTTGGGATGTTTGTTTAATGGCAAGGATTGAGAAATATTTAACTTAAGGTTGAATTTGGAAAGAAGTCTGCGATCAAAGTTGATACTTGTTCTTGATGGTCATCAGGTTATCTTGTTGGAAACTTAATGACACCTTTTGTTTTGTTTTATTTTGTTTTTCTTTTATTACATGTTCTAAGTTAAGAAACTTGAGAGATGTTGAAATAGGATTTGGATAAAGCAATTTGGAAATAAAGATATTAAACATGATAGAGTACATGTTACTTCCTAAATGAGGTGAAGAAGGTTCGTCCGACCAACTTAAAACTGCAAGTTAAGCTCGACTTTTCCTGAAGAATAGTTAGAATAATTGTAATGTCAAGTTGTCAAAAAATTTAGAATGAACGAAATGGTAGAGCATAATAAGAGAACAAGTGATTTTACAACTAATGGAATCTATTTCCATGTAACGAAATGCTTGCTTTCACACACATGCATGAATTATGGATATGTGTCTTCTGTATGAGAAAACTAGCTGAGGTCTTATTTTTTGGTTGGTAGCTGACTCACGACCTTTGTTTGTTTAAATGGGTAATGAATCTTAGAAATATTTGTATTCATTTCCTTGAGGTTGCTTGGTTTAATTTCATGCAAGTTGTTTTTAATGTTCGTGAGCTGTGTCATATCATATGTAACAGAGGTTTGTGGCTGTTTCCGGCTGATCTTCCCAGCCCTCCCAAGTCCCAGTCCCAGTTCCCTGTAGTAATGGGTTAAGTCCTCCTTTTACAAGGACGAATAGAATGAAATACTATACACTAAAACTGGTCAATTTCCTTAAACTATAAGCCCAAACATTAAAAGGAAGTTTTTCAATTAGTTGAACGATCCAACTATCTTATTCGCATTGTGCCTATTTCCAGCAGTACAACAGCAACAGTAATGCTTTCTTAAGATGTTTCTTGGCAGACACTTTACACTTTACTCTATCCGAGCCAGAGCCTCAGCTCAACCTGGCTATCAGTGGCCGTAGAAATCCACATCCCAAAAATACCATTCCCATCTTTAAATTAAAGTCTAAAGAACGGTATCGTTGAGGATTTCTCTCAGTAATGACTCAGGAAAACAGCATTGAGGGTTTTAGAAATCGTTTCTGGTATCTTTTTGCCAACCACAATGCTGGTCCAGGGTAAATGATGATATAGATGCTGAAATTTTAATCATCACCGTGAAGTTATATCTTCCTTGCCATCTTGTTCAAAGGTTATGGTTTTCTCAAACTCTCTAATTTACATGATATAATTGGTGATATATCTGACTGCAGATCTTTGGCAGCTTCGTGTGCCAGGAGACTTACGCATTCACTTCTCATAGGCCAGAAGCCCAGCTGTTCGGAAATAAACAATGCTGGGGCTAAATCTACGGTCGGGCTCCCATACTTCCTGTGCAGATTGTATTCACAATATAGACTTTCTAATAAAGGACTCACTTCATACACGTTATTCAAAAATAAGGAGAACTTGTGGAATAGTACTAGTTTTAAGAACTTTTTTGTCCTTTCAGCAAGTAAAACAATTTCAGACCATGCTCAAATCGCCTGGAAAAGGCTTGCTCAGATATGTGCTTACAATGGGCCTGTTTTACCACCAATAAGTCGGATTGCTTGTGCAGTGAGCCTTGCCTTAACCCGATCACAAGTGATCGCTCCTGGTGTTTTTGCCTTAGTCATTGGAGAGCTAGCTTGGACACAAAGAACATGGGCAGAGGCAGAATGCTTCCCAACAGGCAATTCTTTGTACATGCATGCACAAGATGGGCACGTTTACCTGACTTCAGTTGTGTACTCACTAGTAGAGTGTTTGATATTGTTTCTCAGAGCTATATATTTAGCAATTTTGTTCTCACCCTGCATAGTTATGGCTCCTTTTGCGGATCACCTTGGCATAGAGTTCAGAAAGAAATGGCTTCGCATTGTCCATCTTACATTGGAAAAGGCAGGCCCGGCATTTATTAAATGGGGTCAGTGGGCCGCAACTAGGCCAGATCTCTTCCCCAGGGACTTATGTTCTGAGCTGGCAAAACTTCACACCAAAGCACCTGCGCATAGCTATGCCCACACCAAAAGAACTATTGAAAAGGCATTTGGCAGGAAGTTGCATGAAATTTTTGAAAACTTTGAAGAGGAACCTGTAGCGTCCGGAAGTGTTGCTCAAGTTCACCGAGCTAATTTAAGATTTCAATATCCTGGCCAACGCATTAAGCCCCTGCTGGTTGCTGTGAAGGTTAGACATCCAGGTGTTGGTGAAGCAATTAGAAGGGATTTCGCATTAATTAATTTGGCTGCAAAAGTGTCAAAGCTCATGCCCACATTGAAATGGTTGAGATTGGATGAAAGCATACGGCAGTTTGCTGTTTTCATGATGTCTCAAGTTGATCTTGCAAGGGAAGCAGCTAATTTGAGTCGTTTCATTTACAATTTCCGCAGATGGAAGGATGTCTCATTCCCAAAACCTTTGTATCCCTTGGTTCATCCGGCCGTTTTAGTGGAGACATATGAGCAAGGTGAAAATGTTCTATACTATGTTGATGAGCTCAAAGGACAAGAGCACATCAAATGTGCCCTTGCTCACATCGGGACTCATTCACTTCTACAGATGCTTCTGGTATAATTTCCTATCTTTCTGTCGATGTTCTCTTCCTTTCTTCTTGTTATGTTACATGTTAAAAATTTACGATATCTTCATTTGTCGGATAACGGATTAACTAACGTGTATTTCCTTTTGTGTGTGTGCACGCGAGCGCACTCTAAGTAGAAGTGTCATATATAGAAGTTTGTGAAAGGGGCATTGTGTTGCTTTGCGCTGCTATGTGTACATCTACTTGAATCAAGCATCTGTGTACTCTTGACTTGCTTTGAAAAGGACAAATATGACTTGGACTTGATAGTGGAGAAGACCTTAAGTGTTCAGATCTAGACTGAGGTTTAGAACTAAATTCTCAGATTTCATGAATGTATGCCTCCTGGAATGTTGTTTGTAATTAGCATAGAATTTGAGTTACTATTCATTGTAGGAGTTTGTAGAACTCCTCAATTAAAATTGGTTCTTTGATTATAATTTTCATGGTGATATTCACCAGATTTGCATTCTTGTGGGTCGATTAAGTGTAGGATTTGTAATGCCAGAGAATTTAGATGGAGTTTCTAAATACTCGCTCCTTAGTCACGCTTAAGTGGTTCAATCTTTGATTAAGGACTTATGGGAAGACTCCTTATGTTAGAAATATCCCAAACATAGCAGTAGATCACGATAAAGAGATCCCAAACCTAATGACTGAATTGAGAAATGCATGTTTAACACATCATTTATGATTTTCTTAATCAGCTACCTTCAGTTTTCCTTATGATGGAAAATTGCCTTCTCCTGTTAATATTAGCTTTACAATTGACTTCTAATTTCTGGTGATGCCATTGTGAGAGTGTTAAAATGGTGTATTTCTAACCAAAATCCTGTGAATACATGAATGGTTGAAGACAATGTGAAGCTTTTCTGTGAAAAAATGACTACTGAAATTTCCACGCTAAGAAAAGAAACGCAAGTATCACCACAAGGTTTTATGAGAAGAATCCTTGAATTTTCAAATTGCTAGAAAAGTTTCAAAATTTATACTTTTTCCCTGCCTTATTCAAGTAATTGACTACTTGCGTACAAACGAGAAAGAATTATGACATTTACTGGTGGAAGTTGATTGGTCTAACTAACCCCGCTTAGTTGACACAACGCTAACTTTCATAATCTTACCGTTTCTTTTGCAGAGCTTAGTTCCTATCCTTCTTTTTTCCTCTGGTCTATTAGAATTTTTTATTCTGGTATCATTATTAGTTTATCCCAGTAAATAGCTCAATTATTAGACTGAATGATTTGATTTCTTTTCCAGGTGGACAATTTTATTCATGCAGACATGCATCCAGGAAATATTCTTGTTAGAACATCTCGAAATAGGGCTCCAAGTAAACAACTATTTAAACCTAGGCCTCATGTTATTTTCCTAGATGTAGGCATGACTGCTGAACTTTCTAGGAAGGATCGAGTCACTTTGCTGGAGTTCTTTAAGGCTGTAGCACTTCGAGATGGTCGCACTGCTGCAGAGTGCACGCTTAAATTGTCTAAACAACAGAACTGCCCAAACCCAGAGGCTTTCATCAAGGTAACTTCCAATTTCTCTATGGTTTCTTTGTGCAATCGTAAGCTTATTGTGTGTAATTGTTCTCGTGATACATAACTAGTTCTTATCGAAATGTTCTCATAGCGAATTACAACTACTGGGCATATGCATAATGAATTCTTCTATCTGCAGCACAGCAGCAGTTACTTGGGTTGTAGGTTTTCCAAAAGTTATAGTCTGATGAACTGAAGGTGCGGTTCAGAGTTAAGCCAAAGAAAACTTATGATTTGCTTCAAATGAGTGATTAGCCACTGATTAATCTACTTTAGATTATGCACCAATGACCATAACTATATGGCTTCTCATATAAGAAGTGGTGCTAGTCACAAAGACCATTTAGAATCAATAATTTCTGCTAAATCCATTCGATGTAGTAGATATTTAAATTGTGGGGGAGTGAGGACAAAAGGCATCCCTTATCAAGCTTTATATTGCCTTGGTGAGCTCCACTTCTGATTGTAGAGAATGAGTTTGTAAACGGTGTATGTCTTCCGCTTCGAAATAAGTTTCATATAGCTCTTTAATTGTGTTTTTGTGCTAAAGGCTGTACTCTTCACTCTTCAGCAGTTCAGCTTATGGGGTTTGTGTATGCGTGACTGTTTTCCTCCTCCTTTCTTTCACAATGGACACTGAGAACAATTTTTGTAGCTTTACCTTATGTGTTATTTTGCTTTTTCACACCTATTCTCTGAGATGCCACACTATCCTGTTTTTTTTTTTTTTTTTTTTGTGCGACTATCCCTTTCAGATACCATGCTAACATGTAAGTGTGGCACTGCAACAGCTTTAGCTTTATTCTCCTTCCAGTTTGTTGTTACCTGGTTAATAAAAAATTAGCGGTCCAAGTTGGATTCATATCAAGTGATAATTTGGTCATTTTGTTAAAAGAGACTGCTGGTTTGACAGGAGGTAGACCAAACTTTTAGCTACTGGGATACCGAAGAAGGGGGTTCTTTTCAGCCTGCTGAGTGCATACAACAAATGCTTGAGCAAGTTCGGCGACACAGAGTAAACATTGATGGTGATGTCTGCACTGTGATGGTAACCATGTTGGTCCTAGAGGTATTGTTGGCTTTTGAAATGTTCCGGTATTGTTAGAAAAGAATTGCTTAGTATATTATGGTAAAGAGCATACCTGCTAAATTTTGCTTCAAAAATTTTCCTGCCAAACAATATATTGTTTGTGATTGCTACCTTCCACTGTCTGTCACATGAGTGCAACTCATTCTCTGCTTACCATTTTTTTTTTGGGTCCTACTTGATTCATGTAGTCTCATCTAATTTATAGTTGAGATAGCTTGGTTTCAGTTTCTTCCACCAACCATCTGTTATGCTGTAATAAGTAGGAATGTTATTTTGTTTTCTTCCCTTTGAGTTATGTATGTTATTAACTTTTGTTATTCTCCCAGATAGCATTTTAGATCCTTTTTCGTCATTTCTATTTTTGTTTCTCTCTCCCAGGGTGCATAGGTCTGTGAAGTTTGTTTGTTTGTTTGTTTTTTCTCTTTTTTCTTTAGCTAACAAGGTTTATTGGGTCTTAAGAGCATAATTACCCCCCCAAAAAAGGGTCTCTTAAGCGTCAGCTCCTTCACGGGCTAAATGTTTATCTGGGCTCTTCTTTTATTTGAAGACTTGCAGAACATGCTGACACGCAGCTCTGAGTTTGGTCCCATTCTTCAATTTATGTCATTGAGAGCCATAGCTGACAATATATAGGATCTCATGTCCACACCCTTCGGAAGAACCAGTACGGTTGACTAGCTAACTATAAGAGTTAATGAAGAAACCCATGGAAAAGCATGCTGATGGGTATCCATCCTAGAAAATTAGCTAATAAATAGTAAGTTGTCATTTGAAAGCTGCACTTTCATCCAAGAGTGATCTTGATAAAGGAGTATTTCTAGGAAGAGCTGATGAAAGATCTTTCTTATAATTATATATGTTTTACATGCCATGATCTAGATCTAATTGCATCTTTTCTGAGCTTCACCATTTACACACTTGGATTTTTTATCTTCAACTTGATTGGAGAAGAGGTGTATTGATTAAGGTTGTTTGAATGGATTGAGTGTTTGCTTTAGCCTAAACACCGCATGGTGTCTTTTTTGTCTCAAAAGCTGGAAAAACTGATTTTTGAGAAGATTCATATTTGGTACTTTTTGGCATTGAACTGCAACAGACATCACTGATTATGTTATCTAATTTCTTGTTGTGGTTGTAGGGATGGCAAAGAAAGCTCGATCCAGAGTACGATGTGATGCACACACTGCAAACATTGCTATTCAAAGCTGACTGGGCAGAGTCTCTCTTCTACACAATCGAAGGACTCATGGCGCCCTAAAAGGTGCATCCCTGTTTCATTTTTGCTCATACAATTTTCATGTAATTATTTAGAACAATGAGAAGCAAATTGCCATTCTGGAAATAAGGATACGTGCACAAAAGTCCTGAGAGAAAAGTTTTGTGTTGGGTCTGTTTTGTTTCACAACTTTTGTGCTTTAATGATCAGTGGATTTACCCTTGTTGGTGCTACATTTTCTTGCTTTTTATTTCTATCTACGTCTCTACCTTATCTCTATAGTTCTATTCCTTTGGCTGGTAAGTGAGGGTCTTTTTATTTGCGTTTTTCTGATTGATATTCCTTGACAAGAGGAGAGTATTTAGCAACTTCTTTAATAACAAACCTTATACTTGCCGATAAAAATAAAATAACCTTATACTTGCACTAGATACTCTCTGAGAAAAACCTCAAGTGATGGATGTATAGTAATGACAACACCATCTGGGCAAATTTGGTTTCAAGCAAGGTGTTTGATCAGTACATTGGCTATTTAGTTCAAGATTTTTCGTTGCTTTCTGTTTGGGTGATCGTGATTTGTTGTGGTATTCCTACGGAGTAGTAGTAGAAAGCATCAGAAGAACGGAAGAGGTAATCAACTGTATCCAAATTTTTTCCCCTCTTTCAAATTAAAACCTGCCCTAAAAAGAATGTAGATGAAACTTGAGATCAAGAGACCAATCAGTTTTTTATATGGTAATTAGTTGACGGCCCACCATAAGAAAGCAAAAACCATGATTTAGTTCTTAAAACAGCTGAAATACTCGAACAGATATTTGGAACTGCATCGTTCTATGAATCGAATACACGGGAAACATAAATGTGCATACCCGAAAAGAGACCTGTAGGATCAATTTGGCTATCCATTTTGAAACTGTAAGAAGAGAACTAAAAACATGATTGAGTGCAGCGCAGATGAAACCGCATTCCAAGCTGCCGGGAACGACAAATTGCTGCAATGGATATCATCAACGCTGCACTCAATGATGCTTTTACCATCTCTGCATAGTCCCTTCCTTCCTGAGATTGCGTGGAGTCATGCGCTTTGCTTTTCTGTACATCCCATTGCTGTATCTCTATAAATAGTGAGAGATGCGTTCATATAGATTATCTTAATAAGCTTGTCAAGTACATGTATTGTGAATGACCCAATAAAAGTACATAGAATTGTTGGTAGCTAGTTCATTGTACTACCTTTGCAAGTGTTATTTTCCCTTGCTCTTTGCTCGTTGTACTTTAGTTTTGTACTACCAATCCACCTGTACCTTGATTTTGTTGACTATAATTTAAGGCTAGGTAACTGCTTTTGTTTTTTGGGTAATTTACTCCAAGCTCCCCGAGGTTTCTGACAAATACATTGCGCCTCCAACCCTTTTTAATTTATTACACCGGTCTCCCTTCAATTGGAATAACTAAGCTCAGTTAGATCCACTCCATTAGTCTTCCGTTTGATTTGTGGATTCCAAATTATGACCTTAAAAAAGTATTCAAGTTACTCTCCAACCAATTTAGGCCCCATTCCAATTTGTAGAAAAAGTATTTTTTGAAAAAGAATGCAATTTCAAGCTCAAAAATCATGTTTTTACGCAAATAATTTTTCTATCAATATGGATCTTGTTTGATAGATCTATTGAGATCTTTTATACGGTGCAAAAAAAATGAAAAAATTATTTTTCATTTTCATTATATTTGAGTTTGAAAATTGAAAAAAAAAAAAAACTTTTAGAAAAGGAAGGTAAACCGGAACGGGCCCTTATCCATTCAAGGGAGACCGGTGTAATAAGTTGAGAGGTTGGGGGCGTAGTGTATTTGCTTGAAACCTCAAGGGAGATTGGTGTACATTACCTTGTTTTTTTTTAAAATAAAATGTTTGGGTTTTGACTTTCGATCCCTTCCCCTTTGCCAAGTACATGATCCAAATAAAATTGCATGAACCCAGCAGGGTAAAATGAAGAATAAATTGCATTTTCCTACCGGTTTTACCATATTCTTTGCTTGTTTCTTCAAGTTAGGTTGTTTTGGCATGAATTCCAATCTTTACCAGTTCTTCTGAGAAACGCAAAACTCTAAAATACGCTGAGATTCCGCGAATGGAAAGGGGTTGACGCCACCTCATCGTGTAACCGTCTGTTGCACCAAGTACCAACTTCCTGAGACGAGAGCCATTATTTTGTGTGGCTACTTATAGAGAATTCATATCTATCACACGGCGTCTCCACAGCGCTTTGTATGGAAAACTGGTGGACTAGTTTTTCGCAGAAATGCCTGAAGATTGGCGAGGTGAAAGAAAGATACGTACACTAGTATAATTGCAGCTTTCGAAGCTTTCTCGCTCAACAAATGGTTATAGCTTTGTTTCAGTACAAGTAAATACAGAAGCTGCAAGAATAGTTTACTCTCCGAGGGATTTTAAGACCACCATGGGTCTTCGCCTGTTCGAAAATCTGTTTCCACCCACGGAACAAAGATGACTCTCCCATCGTCGATATCCGCATGTGCTAGCGCCAATGACTGTTCCATGACGAGAATACTAGTTAGTCATGAGAGAGAGAGAGAGAGAGAGAGAGAGAGAGAGAGATCTGGGTTTTGAGCTTACAAGAGGAGCAGGGCCGCGGACAACACGGCCTTGGTTATTGTACTGAGAACCATGGCACGGGCAGATGAACTTTTTCTCGGCAGTATTCCAAGGCACAACACACCCTAGATGTGTGCACACTGCATTTATCCCATAGGTTGCTAGAGTTCTGTCACTCTCCACCACAAGGTAGGTTGGATCTCCCTGCATTTCGAACACCGAAATCAGGTCATTTTCATATCTGCTACATATAAATAGATATATACGAGCATGCACACATACGCGTGATGAAATCCACGAGGAACAACTTCTTGAAATGAAAGAGGGTAAATTTGAGCAAGTTTCTATTCAGGAAAAATCAGAAATCCTATAAGATGGTACAACCGCCAAGTGGAGGCCCGGGTTGTTTGCAGTTTTGAAAAATCAGTTTTACAAACTGTTTTCCAGAAACAAAGAATAGAAACCCTGAAACTTTTTTTGCTATGGAACAGAGATCTTCACCTTCAACCCCTGAGTAAGAGTTCTGTCACCAGGTCCATGAACTTTCACCCAGTCTGCTGCAATTACATCGTTTCCGAGTGCATCTTTGGCCGCTATACCACCTCCAGCGCCTCCAGACCTTCATAGGTTCCGAATACAACAAAATCACAACCCCAGGAAGAAAACTCAGAAAATGGACTTTTTCCTTTTGAAAAACAATACTACATATAAAGCTGGAAACGAGCTGAGCTGAGTAATAGATCGTTCGAGTCTGATTTTGGAACTTAATGAGCTTATAAATAAGTCTTACCCAGGTGGGGCGAAGAAGGTTGCATAAGGAACCAACATGATGCCGCTGGGGAGCGAAAGGGCGCCCAAAAGAAGCAAATTCATGAGCTTCCTCTTCTCCATGTCCGGCACTCTGTCCGCCGGAATACTGGTGGCCTGGCACGTGATCTTCATGCTCTTTTTGTTTCCAGGCAAATGGGTCCTTGAGGGCTTTACCATCAGACCATTGGATGCAGAGAAAATCCCGTTCTTAACAGAACAAAGCTGGAAAAAGGAAAAATGCAAAGAAACAATTTAGGCCGTGTTTGGCTCATATGCAATGGTAATCACCTCGGAATATTCATACAGATGTTTGATTTGCTAAAACATGACAAAATGTATCATCATTTCTCATTTTTAATTTGTTGATAACTTAGCATATAAGAGCTAAATTATGCGCCTTGACTATCTTTGGGAGATGAATCCCACCGTTTACTAGTGACGGCTCATTTAAACTCGAAACAAAGCCCGTATGAATTAGCCCACAGTAATTTATAACAATGCTGGGAGGTTTCGAACCATCCCATCAGAAAGCCAAGAAATGACTACCGTTACTTCCCAAAACTATTTCAGCAAACTATCCTAAGAATAACCAAGCTACATACAATACTAAGAGAAAAAAACTCTCAATCAGTGTCTAGAACGACTGCTCGAGAACAAGAATCTTGGCAAAAACACAGCCGCGTTGTTGAATACAGAGAAACTAAAAGAGAAAGAAACAGAATACGTTGTTCGACAACCTGACTACATTCAGAAGAAATATTCTACTACATCGACCTGTGAAACAATCAAAACCCACTCCATTCGCACTACAAACTTACCCACTTTTTTCGCAAACCATAGGGATAGCTCAAGTGGTAAGTGTATTACAAACACAAGTCTTTAGTTCAACTCTCACAAGAGCCAAATCTTTTGGGATAACCTCCCTGCAAGCCGCGTAAAGGATTCTGCCTTATGGTGAGGGCACAAGACCAAAGGTTGCGATTGATGAGATTGGTTCCGGATTACCCAAAAGAAAAAAAATTAATTTGTTGGAAATGCCTAGAACTCCTTCAAGTTTCCTTGTTATATGCAAACCAAGAAATCTGGTTTAAACCACACACATATGAATCCCAAATCCGGGGTGCATGCTGTCAGCATGCGTGTTTGCCCAATCCGAGCCGTCCATGCTTGGCAATGGATGGCTCAGATTTCATCTTAACTGGACGGCCTGAGATCTGTTCAGCTGGATAAAATCTGAGTCATCCATTACCTAGCATGGACGGCCCCATGGGACCAACACCCATGATGTCCCCTCAGGACAGCAGGTTCCCCCAACTCAGTGCTTCATGAACCACCCCTAATCCTAATACATGTAAATACCCAATAACCATATGAGACCCAACAATAATGGACGGCCCCATGGGACCAACACCCATGATGTCCCCTCAGGACAGCAGGTTCCCCCAACTCAGTGCTTCATGAACCACCCCTAATCCTAATACATGTAAATACCCAATAACCATATGAGACCCAACAATCTCCAAGATATTCAGAAGACCAAAGATTATATGACGTACTTATATATATATGAGAAAGTGATAATGTGAAAATCATTTTTGTTTGTGCCAAAACGGTTGTGCAAAACACAATTTTGGCATTAGAAACACACCCTGTCCGAACATTTTTTTCAAGATGATTTGGAGTAATAAGGAGCATGAGAGTAAGTTACCTGAGAAGGGGTGGCAGGGGAGAGAGTAGAGGCAGCCATGAGAGGGGAATTGGGAAAGAACCAGAAGTGGCTGTGGCAGACTAATAAGTAAGGGGAGAGGAAGAACAGAGACTGTAAAACAGTGTTGCCGGTATTGGATAAGGCAGGAATGAGTGTGATGGAAAATGAATGACACAACAGAGCCACATGTTAGATATCTTTCATTGGTTGGTTAGATTATGAGCTGTTGGGCCTCAACCCTTTTGTGCTTATTGGGCTATATTGGCCTGGCATAATGTTTCGGAGCATGTTGGTCTCAAACATGTTGCATAACTTGTAATTTTTGATAATAACCAAATGTTCGGACAAGCTTGCGCGCACCTCGACTAAATTCGAGGTCCTAAAGTTAACGACTTGACAAACCCCCCTCTGGTTAGTAATTGATTCATGCAAAGCGACATACCATAAAAAATTCCTAAAACCGATGGTGAGTTACTATTACGTAATGCTAGTTTGTCAATTGTCATTGATAAGGGTATCAACAAAATCTCAAAATTTATAGTTTTTTTTATTTTTCATAAACATTGTATAAAATTTTGAAAGAACTTAAAAAAAAAAAAATCATATACCACCCTTACGCAAAATTTTCTTTCTCAATTGGCCCCGAGTTCAAATTCTTGGTTCCAAATCTTCCCCCCAAGCTCCCTGTCCATCTCTGTTCAAGGATCATTGGTATAATTTTCCCTGCTTATATTTTACTTCATTTTTTCTGCTTTTTTTCCCCCCTTTTTTGTTTTCTTATTATGGGCACAATCTTTCTTGTTGTGTACTTGTATAGGAGGGATGATGCTATGGTGTCCCGGTCATTTTGGGGACATTGTAATTTTTGGCATAACTTCACCATTATGTGCATAAATAAAACCCATTGCAAGCATAACAGAACCCAAACAAGGCATAACCAAGGAATATCCAAAAAACCAACTAAGGCATAACCAAACCCAATTAAGGCATAACAAACAAATTATGTCTTGATATGATTCTATTATGCTTATAATGAGTTTTAGTTATGCTCATAATAGTTTTGTTATGCCAAAGTTACAGTGTCCCTAAAATGACCGGGAACACCGAAGTCATTCCCCGTATAGGAGTATTTACTAACGAAACAAAAAACAGGGGGTTGTACTGCCGTTGTACCCGATCATAGCTCAGCCTCACTAGCTAGCTATATCCAACTGTAATAACTACCAACTTAGCCCCCAAAAAAAAACTGTAATAACTACCAAAACAACCGTTTCAGGGAGCAGATACTAAAACCCAAGGGACCTTTTTTTTTTAAAACCAGACTCTCTCTCTCTCTCTCTAAAAATGGAGTTCACCATGAATCTTGAAAACCAATCTCAAGAACGCGAACTGGAGCACACCGAGAGGCTTTTCGAGATCGAAACAGAGTACATGGCCGCCCAGGGTTTCTTCCAAAATGCCGAAGCCCACCATCTCAGACAAATGGCCATCTTCAATATCAAACAAGTAGGAAAAATCATTTGATTAGTATAATTTTGAATTTCTTCTTTCATACATAGCAAATTAAGCCTTTTCTTGTTTTCTGAACTCTTCTTTTTAATTTCTTTCGTATTTTTGGACACCTTTTTACAGTTAGTAGAAACTCCTGGCCTTGATTACGACCCGTTCGTGCCGTTTCTCGCTCTTACTTACTTCGATCGCTGCGCTTCATGGCACCCGATTCCGGTAAATCAAGAACTATTAGCTGGTTAAAAACTGCATGAAAATGTTCCACATGATTTTGGTTTTTTTTGAGGATCCCGATTCGTTTCGTTGATTCCTCGTGTATCTGTAGACTACCCAAGATGTTGCACATGTGATTTTATTGATTCCAGAATTGCTATTTGTTGTACATTATCGAGGGCCGGCTCATAGGGGAGGCGAGAGAAGCGACCGCTTCTGGCCCCCAAATTTTGGTCCAAAATTGATGCCCCATTGTAATGTGACTTGCATATTAATATTAGAATATTTCCAAATAAAAACACAATTGTATCTTATTTTCTTCAAAAACTTTTGCAATCATATATATATATTTTTACATTGATATTGTCATAATTCTATTCTTTTAGTTTGATTTTTTTTTTGTTATTTTTGTACTTTTATTATTTTCTTAAGAAATTCATGAATACGTAAGGGGCTCAATATAGGAAACTCGCTTCGGGCCTCCAAAATATATGAGCCGGCTCTGAAATTCTCTACAAAAAATTCTCTACAAAAAAATAATGTCACCTTGACATTTTAGCGAAATTTCAAGAAACTAATAGGTAAATGATATTGACACTCTAAAAATTGATTCAGACACTCCAAAATCAATGTAATTCCAAAGCCACTTTCCGTTGTTTTTTGGAGTGTCTACATCAATTTTTGGAGTGCCAATATCATTTACCAACTAATATTGCACATGTTTCGAATTTCTTGATTTTATACGTAGTTATTAATCGTCTGAAATTTCACTAAATCCGTCATTAATTTTGGTACGTAGGAATTTCTTAGAGTATGTGTTGTGATTTAGCAAACCAATTAATCTTTTGAAGTTTCACTAAAAAATCCTTCATTTTATTTTTGTAGGATGATCTGGAATTTCTTACCACATTTGTCTACAGCTGCACTGTCCTTGCTTGGAAGATGAGGTCCAGTGACTTCTCTGTGCGACTATTGCTGGTACAAACTAATTACTAAACCTTATGAATAAACCCCTTTTTTTTTTTTTTGACTTTTGTTAATTATTTAACCTCATGAACCGGACGAGGTTAACTAACTGGAGCTAGCTTAGTTAGCCAGGACTCTTGAATCTCATTAGGAGGTCAGGAGTTTGAGTCTTCCCTTAGAGGGTTTTTTCTTTCTTTCTTTGTTTCTATGTATTGGTTGGGTTGTTGGGCTTGGTTATCTCGTGGACTCTCACAATTGATGTAGTGTCCCGGATTTGTAAGAACAGGACAAGGTTGAGGCTTTAAAGAGAATGGAACGACGGATCCTCGATGCACTTGACTGGAAAATGCTATCGATTACGGCAGTGTTCTTCATCGATTTCTTCGTGTCGTTGATCGTCGTCCACGACAACGATCCACGAAAAATACTAGTACCTGCTGTCAACCCTCGGAGAATTCTAAACCATGTCTTTTTCATGCATTACCGTACGTAAACACCCTTTACATTCTTATATTTGATTCATTTTACTGTCTTATTTTGTATCTTCTCTAAGCTTCTGCTGAATTTGTTTGTTGTTTGATCTTCGTACAGATACCGAATTTACACGGTTCAAGCCATCGATAATCGCAGCCGTGGGAGTTGCAGCTGAAAGATCAGAAAAAGGACCACTGGGCGACTCATGCGTCGACCCGATTTTACGCTGCAAATTTGTTGACATGGTAACACAAATATATACTACAGTTAAAAAGTAAAAGTGCTGTAGTCCCTGTTAATTCTTATGTTATTTTTTTGAAATCAAGTGCTATAAAGAACATACTAATAGTTTTTCTGTCAGCTGTATGTGTGTTTAAAATTAACTGTTCTTGTGGAATCAGGATGAGTTTGAGAATTGCTTCGATCTATTAATGTTTAAGAGGGCCACGGAGATCGCAAATGCTGCATTAATCCCTCGAATTGATTTTCCTGAGTCTCCATCGCCACCAGCTCAGCAAGAAGAACAGGAGGAGGAGGAGGACACAGAGGAGGAGGAGGAAGCGGAGGAGATCACAAATGCTGCAGTAATCCACGGAGGTGGACGCGGAGGAAGAAAACGAAGAAGAGTAGTAATGGGAGAAAAAGCAGAAGTTCACTGTATGTATTAGTGACACAACTGCCAAACCATAATTTTGGGTGTTCTTACAAAGTATATCAGAGAGTAGGATAATGATGTGATTGCAATGTGCAGCAATATGAAAAGAACACGTACAATTTTCAGGATCAAAACGTAGTAGAAACCGTGATTTTGTCCCAATGATTTGAGGATTTCAAGTCAACATCGTATGTTCACTTGCATGGACATTTACGAAAAGCAAACCATAAGCCGGTCGGCACCGAACAATGTCACCTGATTAAAGATTTCGTTAACTAAATGATATGATAGATTCATGAACAAAACATCACGCAGACAAACAGATGGCAAATCACAGTGCAATGGAGAACACCGCCCCTCTAAACACCAGATTTAGAAGTCATCACATCTAAAATGCGAAATCCCATATCATAGTTCAGCTTTTGATCCCATATCAGCATAAGAAAAAATGCGATTAGCTATTTGACCTCACAAGAATACCTACCTAGTCTTGTTAAACCTTTTTAGCCCCTCATTGTGAACCTAAACCATTATCATACCTTTCCTTCCTGTAGCCAAATGTAAATTATACAAATTCTCATAAGGAACCATTATCGTACCATTCCCGAAACTTAATCCTCTCCTTTTAGAAAAGAAAATCACCATTCGATATGAAACTAAACAACTACCAAGTTTCATCAACATGTTGTGCCTGAACCCAATGATACAAGTCAAGCAACGAGGCAAAATATTACCACGACTACAAGCCAAGGTTGTGGTTGACGCCATTCAAAAGACAACCGAGAGCAAAAGGATTGATCAGATGCCAGGAGACGGCTTGCTGCTGCTTTTCCAACTGTTTAATCAATTTCATCTGTTGTATTTAGTCGTGCTTTCAGCGGTTGAGTCTCTCAAAAACATACAAGTATCCCATGTCCTTGGGTGGGTTTTTCGAAACCCCGACTTTCTCATCATTGAAAATTACCCACTGCCCATCTTTGTTGATGTGAGCAACATAGTGACCACAATGGGTAGAGGTACCCATGTGGCTCACTATTCCCATAAGCCTGTAAGCTGCGGAATGACCCAGAAGAAAGGAGGAAAAGAAAAGTATAATTAGATCAAATTACCTTCCATAAACCTATAGCATCATTCTAAACCACAATTCCCGACAAAAATTATCCCTAGGCCATTCTATAGTAGACTAAAAATTCATGGGAAGTGAGACTCCATGAATACTAGGAACACATCCACGGCCGGAAAACCATGCAAAGATGGTATTTGCAGTACTAGTAGTCGTAGCAAGGATCAAATTTGTGTTCCCTCATGTTGAATCAGCAGGCATAGAAACACGATCATTTCAGAAATGTTCCATGGACCATAATTATTTCGGAAGTATTTCAAAATAGACAAACACTGAATTGTTTGGAAACATGAATTAGACCATACCTAACGCCTAATGACTGATAATCAACATGCAAAGTGAATAGATTAATTCACCAATTCACAATAAAAAATGAGCATAAACTTTTATCGAAAAGAAGAATGAGTAAAAAACCAAAAGTAAATGTCATTATGACATGAAAATTGTCAAGCAAAAAAAATTTAAAGCCATGTTGACAGAACTTTTGTTCTGCAGTTCTGTAATATTTCTGGTTTCCTAAGCTTTTTCTAGGTTCTGTGGTTTTTGTCGGAAACACTGCGATTCCGTTTCCTACTAGTGTTCCGTTTCGATCTCTTAGGAAATGCAAACCTTTCAGTCGGTTCCATCGAAACACATGGAGATTTCATTGCACAAGTAGTTGTACTCAAGGGGTGGTAGTAGCGGTAGCAGTATCAGTAAGAGAAGCAGTTATCGTCTCCATGAACAAAGACATTATAAGGGACTACAGGGGACTGACCTCCTCCTCCATCAGGCAGTGGAGAATCAGCAATGGATTTGGTACTTGACGAAACATCCATATCTGATGAACTAGAGACATTAGTGGGGTTGAATATCCAATCTGTTGCTTTCTCAATGTCACCACCCTGTTGAGAATTTCGTACGCAAAAGAAACAGTTATAGAAGTTCCAGCAGCCTATGTTACCAAACTGTCGAATGAGATTTTCGCAATGAGAATATCCTACCGACGCCTTCAGTGCCTTGCAAGCTACATCTTCTTGAAACCCAAATGAAACCAAAGTATCAACTTTCGATTGATCAACACTTTGAGGCTCTTGGGAGATTGGTGCATCAATGTCTAGCACAAAAGAGTGCATTAGTAGCTTCCACATCCTAAGATGACATCACAAAGCTATGTGGTTTTCGAATGTAACTGCTGTAAAAAAGATCATTTAAACTAAAATACCAGCATCATCCATGTGAGATAGTAACCAATTCATTGCCTCTTCCACCCCGGCATTTGAGGTGTTGATAGCAGCTTTTTGACAATGAAGATTGTTAAATCCCATCGACACAAGTTGGGAAACTATATCATCATCAGCTAGAACCTTTGGTTCTGCCATATCCTCAGCAACTGTGTAGTATAAAATCAAATAATCAGTAGTCTATAAATGCCAGGTGAAATGGCCCACAGGATATATGACGTTTCTAATCGACACCTCTAGAGTGAGTAATATCCAAAGAAAGTAAATATCTGTCTTTGTATCGACAACTCTAGAAGGACTTATCTGTCCTTTGCTAATAATTTGCCAAAATATGCATATGTCATACACAATTCCATCAAGAACTTACTAAAGGTATGGAGAACCACTTACCAGGTTCAGGTAACAGCTCCTCCCCAGGTTGGATACCCTTGCTGCGCATGTCACTAATATCTATGGTGTCGGGAACATCTATATAAACATCTAAAAAGACAAACAAAGCAAAGAATGAGATAACTGATTATCAAACCACCTCTAATGTATTTGCTTTGTAAGGAATCAAGCAAAACCATAACAGAAAATACCAAGTTTTTTGGGCACCCAGCCTGCCTCCATCACAAATTTTCGCATGTGCAACACGAGATAATCGGGGAATGAAATAAGCCCTGCAGTTCTGTGGTGATAGACAACACAAACGGATTGAAAATAGAACGAAACAGCACTTGAAAAGTTTAGTCATGCTTCTTAACATTCTTATGACATTTTACAAGGTAATTTAATAGCCGTAACTAGCATTTGAAACCAGGGAGAATTAACTTATTAGCAAATGTCAGCTGCTCAGCTTCAGAATGTTCAAAATTAATTAGGACTACAATCACAATAATAGCTGACCCACCATATTCAGAGCCGAAACAACTAGACAGTGATCTGACAATCACCAACCCAGTATGGGCCAGATTTCCTTCTCACTTCTATGAAAAATAATTTTATGGAGGAAAGGAATTTGTGCCAAAGATCAGGAAGCCTACTTGGTAGCTGTAACTTTAGCTTTCAATTCATTGCTGTAAAAATCATGCACCTCTTCTTCAGCGACAAAGCTCCTTAAGCAGTCGACCAAACGTACCCTTGGACGTACAATTTCATCAGTAGACCTGCTACAAAGAAACATACTGAATCAAGAGAATTCTGAAAACTAATACATGCACAAAAAAAGTCAAATCATACTTACACTTCCTTCCCTTGTCTGTCTCTTTCAGCCTTGGATTTATGAAAAGCTTCAAGCTCGTCTGGATTATATCGCACGTCAGCATCAGAAAGCACGAATGGAAATCTCAGACAAATAGCAGGTAGAGAAGCTTNAGATGCTGGGCAAGAAGTGGATCCAAAACACTTTCATCCTCCGGGTAAGAAAAAACATCTGAGCTGCCTCAATTGTTAGCTCACCATTACTTCAACTGGATCATATAATCAGATAGTACAAACGAAATCCAAGAACCAATTGCACAGTCAAGAGAGAAATAGTTGAAATAATTCAGCGCTTTCCCAAATCCAGCATGCAAGATAATCCTTTTTCCTTTCTACTTTTGACTCTTGCCTCCAGTCTGTAGACAGTTTTGAGATCCGATTTCTGCATGACTCTGAAAAGTAGAATCGTACACTACTAAAGATTCTAATACTGACTTCACATTCTAGACTAAATAACTCCCCACATCTCTGTTGACATCCTATAACTTTGGAACGATGTATCTCTACTCAGAACAACCCCCTAAACTTCATCGGCAAACACCAAGTCTATTTCACATGATCACTAGTATGCAGAAAAAGAGAGCTTCTGCAATAAAACTTTCACAAAAAATGAAGTGACTAATTTAATTTCTAGTACTTCAAAACAAAAGACACATCAATGTGCAGTATAATTCAAAACAAAATGCCACCACTGTATCTTTTATTTATCCACCATTTCCCTTTCTTAAATAGATACAAAAAAATAAACATTTCCTAGCAAGTCAAAAAACTCTTCTCGCAGTCTTTGATTTCAAAAGTTCTTTTTTTCCTCTCTATTTTGCCAATATGACACTTTCAGTCTGAATTTCCCCAAAGACAAGCCATCAAACTAAGGTGAAGGTATCTAGGCACTATACCATCTGCATGTAGAAGTAAACCCCCTTGATTTTCCATTAAGTCGTGTTCCCGTGGCAAAATTGGGACACAATATAAGCATGAGAACATTATCTTCATTGTAATGAGTCTCTTGATGTGCAAATTTACAGCTCTCGTGGTCTTTTGCATATCAATTATCATGATTCAACAGCTTATCTCAAGCCGTTATTCTTATATACATCATGATTCCCTGGCACAGTGTATTCAACAAACTCAAAACAAATCACTTTTGGAGAACACCTCCTCTTCCAATAATAGCATCAGACTACTGATTCTTTTCAAATAACTACAGCAGTACAGCACCAATTTTGCGACCAACAATTAGGAGATTCTGTTTATCTTCCGTTCTCCTATCATCAGTCCAAAAAACAATGCCCTGTGACACGTACATAATTGTGAAAGAACCCACGACTTCTGGAAATCAATGTCCACGCACGCAATAAGAAAGAAGAACTATGATTGAAGGGAACTTTTAAGACTCAAACATGAAACGAACACGTTTGCATTACCTGCTGCATCTAGATCAGCAGTTATTGTCCCGAGCTTTACAGCAACAGGGTAGCCTGTTTCCTTGAAGTGTTCAATGGCGTGGTTGTTACCACCACTGCCATCCCAATTTCGCCTACCACAAAGGATCATTCCATCAGTCAAATTTAACCAGAGATTTTCAGTCTTGTTGCACTTGGCACATTTCCACCCGGAGGGATGAATAATAACTCCATTGCCAAGTTGCTGCAGATTCAAGGCATATTCACTGACATGTTTCTTATCAGCAGTCCATGATGCAACCCGCTCCTTCCGCTCAGCCCCCTCAGCCATTAAAATAGCATCAACTGCCAACCTTACCTGCCAATTCAAATAAAAATAACGGACAAAATTGGGTACAATCCCTTTATTGAGATTATTGCTTTCTTCTAGAACCGAAATCAGAAGAAAAAAGTGAACAATAATGTAAAAAAATAGAACAATACACAATAAGTGTAACCAAAAAGTACCTTCTCTGGCAACTCAACGGAAGGAAATGGAAGAGTAACATAATCCGGTAATATGACTATATTATTTGTTTCTTCATATTCAGGTTCATTGTTGTCAAACCCTCCATCAACACCTGCAAATGAGACAATAGTATAAGCAAGTCATTTCCACGTCAACGAATGCCAAAATTTACACAAAACAAAACCATTTATGAACAAGAACTGCAACTTCAATAAGAAAAAATAATAAGACATTGAAGAAGAAACTGTACGACTATACAAAAACAACATATTCTCCACAACAGGCTTCTCGAAAGAGCTAAACATCTCTCAGCCACCTAATAGCCATAGACCACCAGTTCCCTCACTTCATTTTCAATGCTTTCTACTGCTGGAAGTAACCACAGAATATCGTATGCCACTTGCCATGGGAACAAATTGTGCGCAACTAGTTCATAATTTACATGTCTCCACCACCAAACTCTTTATTTTTATTTTTTTGAATGGCAAAAAAAATTCATTAACCTTTGAAATTGTTAAAAAGACTAATAGGACAAGGAGAACAGCATCTTATTCCTAACAAAGCTAAGAACGATCATTTGCCCAGTCCGAGACCCAAACCCTCAATTGGCCAACCAAAGACACCCCAAGGGACTAAGCCCAAACCTAAAGGGCCGAAGCCCAAACCCTAAGAAAACAAAACCCTAATCCTAACCAACAACTGCTGCCGCCACCGAAGCAGAGCCACCGCCGCCCCACGGACACCAACCACAGCAACCACCTGCACGGCGACCATACCACCCCCATCCGCCAAGAAACCAGCATGTTAAGCAGCAGCAACAAGGGCAGCGGAAAAAAAGAGCGATGCCGCAGACATCCAAGAAACATGCAGCCCCACCACCGCCGACCCACCACCACAGTCCGAGAACCAATAGGAGTCCGAGAACCAATAGGAACCCAAGAAGCACCAACAAAACCTGCAAGAAAAACTTCCAGCAAACAGAGGTCGGATCTAAGATCCAACAACGGCAACAACGATATCTAGTACCAAATGTTTCCCTTTTCTCTCTTGCAAATGATATCTAGTACTTGGGGAAATAACCACCAATAAAGTTCCCTCCCTCATATGTGAAGATTACCAAATATCACATGCAAAATGGAATGCCTGCAAAGGGGAGATGAGTCAGCTGATAGAACGTGAGTTGTTATATTCTCCACCTATTCATTAGAGCTCCTATACACCATTGCATGAGCTTCTAGAACTAATCATACTCTCATCAATGCAATGGCCATCTACACGTCTTTGACAGAATTGTGAATGAAAAACTCCACGACACATCTCGGTGGATGAACACTTGAAAGAATTCATATAGTGATTCAACAGTTATCGCAGTACTTAAAGAACATGATACTCCCTCCATCCCATTTTGTTTGCTCACATTACCTTTTTGGGTTGTCCCAAATTGTTTGCAATTTTCCATAATTGGAAACCACCAAAAGGGCAAAGTTTCAATTATACCCTTTTAGTGTAAAATTCTAACACAACTATTAATGTAATTGTGTTGTTCTAAAGGGTATTTTTTGGAAATCTATACACTTTTCAACACAAAGCCTTTGAGTCAATAAAATGGGAGAATTCCCGTAATGAGCAAACAAATTGGGACGGAGGGAGTAATAGATAAATCAACAATCAAATCCTGAATTGATACCAGCACATATTTATGCCACACAAGCGTCTACCATGTTAACTGAGTTACCTATAGCCAAAAGTGTCGGTTTCTTCAAAGGCCTGTCTTCACAAACCAGCTTTCTTGTCTGCCTTATGTGCAAATAAACTGGATTCCCAGTCTTTTCAAAGTTCCAACCCACACAATCCTTCCCAAAGGCAAGAAATGTGTTCATGTCGATATATAGCCCACCTTCAGACTTCTGAAAGATGCACAAATACATCATCATCAAAAAACATGTAGTTTCGATGTAAAGAAAGTGACCCTCATTTCAGTTGCCAAACAAAAAATTAAAAATCAATAGGAAAAGTAAGCTTCGTGTTCACTATCACTTTTAAGAACCTCATCTTTGTAAAAATTAGCAAAAACATTTCAATTAAAATGGTCACATCAATGAAACAATAGTACCTTATGTTCCTTTCGAATTCAAAAACATGGACATGTAGCAAACTTATGCATATACCCCCCCCCACCCCCAAGCAAACTTCGTCTCATAAGTCGGCTCTCTTTGCTAATTGATAAAGCCGACTAGTTTTAACACACACGCATACAAACTCCATCTCATAAGTTGGCTCTCTTTGTTGATTGATAAAGCCGATAAGTTTTAATACACACACACACAAACTTCATCTCATAAGTCGGCTCTCTTTGTTGATTGATAAAGCCCACTAGCTTTAACGAGGTGCAATGCAATTACTAAAAACAGACTAAGTGAAAGTATTTTTGAATTTATTCACCTCACATTCACGGTGATAAAAATAGGTAAATGGTCAATGTAAAGCCTCTTAATTTCAAAAATAAATAAAATCTCAGCAACCAGATAAGTGAAAATTTCGCAAGAAGATGTAAACAAAAGTCACAAATAGACTTGCTAGAGTATCCAAAGCAATGCACCTCCTCAGTTTAAAAACTGATATGCATGGAATAATAGAACCTAAGTTGATACAGCAAATTTAGATACATATACACGCACAATAGTGAAACATCACATCATAGCTCGGCTCTATGTGACGACCTTAGTCGCATAATCCATCAAACTGCCTTGCTCTTCCACTCTCAATCCTCGCACTGTGCAATCCTCACTCTTACGGATTTCAATTGTTTGGCATGAGTTTTAAAGATGCTTATACGCTCGCGCACCCGCACGAGAATTATGTGACTTAGTGTTGACTAATAAGGCCAACTAGTTTTAACGAGGCACTTCGAATGTTATATATAAGTATTCATTTTTTCATACAGTCAAGTGTTCGCAGACTAAGTTCATGAATTTTTATTTTATTTTTTTACAAACTCTCTAAGAAACCAAACAGAAGATAATTTCACGAGAAGTAGCGAAAGGTAGAGCGAATACCGGAGTATCGAAGGAAATGCAGCACTCGTGTTTGTAGATGCGGTTAGTCGGCTCTGGGATTCGAACTCGAGGGAGGTTCGCTCGCAGCAGTTCCATGCTTGAGTTGAAAATCCGCTCTGTGCAAATCGAAGGACAGAGAGAGAGAGAGAGGATGGAGTGAAGATTGAGGGAATCGGATCGATGAATAATGGGGGGGAAACTTGTGTGCTTTGCTCTAAGGTTGAGCAAGCGACTTGGGGCCGAAAGACTGGAAGGAAGGAAGTCTTTCTATATAGCACGTCAAATAAAAGCCCTTTTGGAGTCCTCAGTCCGGTGCTTTATGGTCGCTTGGGGAAGGGTTTTATAAAAAAGGGAACGAGAGATGCTTGCTTACGAAGGAAATGAATCGCGACCGTCTAAAAGTGCTGACGATTTGGACGTTAATGAAAATGGTCGCGATTTGCTCCGTAAAATCGTATTCACGGAACCTCCGTGAATAAGATTTTCTCTTTGAAAACAGAGGCCGGGGTTTTCCAAACAATATAAAAAGAAAAAACGGTTTTTCTTGGTTTTTTATTTGACTAGCAAGTTTAAGAAAGAAAAAAAAAGGGGTAAATTACAGTTAATCGCCTCTAACTATGCCTCGGTGACACTTAACCCCCTCTAACTATTATTTTTGGCACTTAATCCTCTCTAACTAACTGAACTTCAAACGGTCATAACTTCTTCGTCCGAAATCGAAAACATGCAAATTATATATCGATTTCGAGGTCTTGAAGTCAGCTTTCTAATGACACCAAAATNGATATATAATTTGCATGTTTTCGATTTCGGACGAAGAAGTTATGACCGTTTGAATTTCAGTTAGTTAGAGGGGTTAAGTGCCAAAAATAATAGTTAGAGGGGTTAAGTGTCACCGAGGCATAGTTAGAGGGGGTTAACTGTAATTTACCCAACAAAAAAAAAGAGAATTAGGAGGTTTTATTCATCTCATAGGCAATGCACCCACAACTCACTCATGCTCATCCGATTCTGCCTCTCATCTCTTGTATGAATGGGATTCGATCTAAACCCACACTCTCTCTCTCTTAGACCTTCTTAAGCTCTGTTTAGAATCCATGAAAAAGAAAATGGGAGGAAAAATTTACTATTCATTACACTTGAAATTCTTATTTTCTTCCTTCTTTCTCTTCCGACCAAACAATGGAAGGAATTTTTTTTTTAATTTTTCTTTCTTTTCCTTTCCTTTCCATGGGTTCCAAACAGAGCCAAGCCTCCAAAATCAATCTTCGATTAGTATCTAACCAGTCGTACGCAGTCATATGACACTTCAATGCTCAAGTCAATCCCAGCTCAAGAAAGGAGGAGTACACAACTTCTTTAACATCATAGTATGGGCGTATTAATTTCTACCTTACGCAGAGAGACTATAGTTGGACTCTTAGTAAGCTGGTGTTTGGTATATAGTTGATGGCCTTACACCACCACTTCACGGGCTAGATGTCAACCCAATCATTCCCCGGTCTGACCCATGCGCCAAGCCTATTCATAGCCCAAAACCATCTCCGACTCGGCCACTTCCTAAATACGTATATATTACTATTTTTTCAATAATTTTCGAAGTAATCTATGCATATTATACGTCGATATAGAATATTTATTTTAAAAAATATATGGAATCTTTAAAAATAAAAAACTAATTAGTTTTGTATTTTAGCGACGAAATAGGAATTTTCTGGCCTACCCATTGACGACGAAATCCAATTTTCCTCGCCAAAAGGTACCAAATTTCGTGGCCATTGTTCTAGCGACAGTTCAACATGGCTTGGATACAATTACTTGATGTGCTACAGTAGCCATATTCTTTATGTTGATGCGATACAAAGTCATCGCATTAGTGAGAGATTCGTACCATAAATATCCAATTAATAATAAACAATACTAACATTTTTGTTTCATTTAAAACGAGTTAGTTTGTTTTCATGAGTCTTTTAGGTTGTATACGCGAACCGTAAAAGACGATAAATTTTTGGGTGTCGGTAGAAACCAAGTGGTCGTGCCCACGTGGTGTTCGAGCAGTTTAAAAGTGTGTTGGACGGCCTAGATTGAAACTCTCTCTTCTCTCACCTCACCACTCTTTCTCCTTTTTTATCTCTCCAAAATCGAGCCGTCCAAAACCAAAGTAGACGGCCCGGATGCGGTGCTCAGGCACCACGTGTGGTGTGGCACCCAAAAAAATTCCTCGTAAAAGACCCACTTGATTTTCCCTATTATAAAAACTCTCCACCTGTGTCTAGCAGATCGGACAACCTCTAAAACACATGAAACCCAACAATTACTTGTAGGTGGTGTACGCAACAAAAGATGGATAAAATTTTGACTAATTTGAATTTATTTAAAAAATTCGTTTTGTACGAATTTGGGATTACGTAATTGATTGGCCATAAATGAATGGACAGGTAGATAGGTAATTTAATTTAATTTTTTTACAAAAGAGTAATTAATTTACAATCCCAACTTGGGATTGTGGGCTGATTACTGGATATCCTTTTTGAGGGAAAAAATTTAACGGAGGGTTCCGTGAACAGTTATTTACGTAGGTGAATCGCGACCGTCCAAAAGTATTTTGAATGGTCTTGATGTTAATGACACTTTTTTGAGAGACAATTTTTATTTAAATCCGAACCGTCCAAAATCGAAACGGACCGCCGAGATCGCGCAACTCCGTAAACAGCTTGTTTACCGCGGCTCCGTGAATAAGCCTGTCTCATCCTATTTATAGTCGGACAACTCACTGTAATTCTACTACAGTTGGAGTTGCAGAGCCGCCCCCTGAATCCTGATTGCGAATCGCCACCAGCACCACGTACGAACGCGTCCCTTCGATATCTCATATAAGTCTCACAAAATACACTTAACTTGCTCTCGTTCTCGTTCTCACTCGCGCTCGCGCAGCCGTGCTTGTTTATTTGTAATAATGGGCTCCGTGAAGAACAGAGTGAGGAATAAGTTGTTCAAGTGTTTTAGACCGGCCGCTATGGACGAAGATCCAACCAAACCGGACGCCACGGACGGGTCGGGGAATTCGGTCTTTACGTGCATCTCCTCCGGTGAAGGCAAGTCGAGGAAGATTTCGAATTCGCTTTCGGGAGAGAAAGGAAAGGTTTATTCGGAGGGAGGCGGTGCCGGCGGCGACAGGAGCAACAAGGAGAGGTCTCACCGGAGCTTTTCTGCAGCAGTCAAAGCCGTCTTGTTCGACGCCTCGTTGGTTAGTTGTTTGAAATTTGAATTCTCTAATATAGCGGCTTGTTCGATTTTTTCGGATTCGTAACGGTTTTGATTTATTCGACTCTGTTGTGGTTGTGTTTGGCATGTCCAAATTATCTTCTTTTCTTTTCAAACTTTGTGTTCTTTTAACATTAGGCCCCGTTTCAGAACATGAAATTAGTACTTATTTTTTAATAAAGCAATTTCAAGTTCAAAAATAATATATTTATGTAAATAATTTTTCTAGCAATATGAATCTTGTTTGATAGATCTTATCGAGATCTTTTATACGGGGTGCAAAAAAAAAAAATCAAAAAATCATTTTTCATTTATATTATTTTTGAGTTTGAAAATGTGAAATAAATGCTTATTTTTAAAAAAAGTGTTCTGGAACGGGGCCTTACATACCCCGTGCCGAAGTACCGAAACAGCAAAAAGTGAAAGAAAGAAAGAACCGAGACATCAGTATAGACAATGTTAACGCCGGAAATTGGATGATCACCCGGAGCTCCATAGCCGAGTTCCTGCAAAACAAGCCCGATGACTGGGGAGGTTAACCGGTCGTGGACCCTCCGTTGATTAAATTAGAAGTGGCGAAGATAAGTTAAATGGCTCTGTATAGAAATGAAACAGAGTGCGTATCTGTGGGTATCGAGCCTACCCATATTTATAAGCACGTCATGGCTCATGATCTTGTGCTAACATCTGGTCATGACCCAACTCGTGGGAATGATGGGGTAGTTTCCTGCGGTTGGTTGAGGCTATTTGCTCGTGGATTGGGAATAACTGAAGAGTGAGGCGTCGCGGGAAAGTTGAGAACTTGAGATGTCCCCCACGACGCTATTAACCAAGAGAACCTCTATGATGTGAACGTGGTGCAAAATCGACCGGGTATCCTTCCCGCCGACCAGGTATTTCCCTTGGGTAGAGTGGCCAATCTGGGCATCCTAGTCTAACACGTGTTGGTTTTCCAGGGCTCGGCTAAAAGTGCTAAAAAATATACTCATCAGACAAACTTGAAAATATAACCAACAAAATAAAGTAAAATTGTTTGAATTTTGATCCTTTTTTTTTTCTTTTTTTTTTTTTGGGGAATTTCATTGCCACATTCAAATTCCATGGATCCGGCTTATTCTAGTAATATTCTTCAATTTTTTCATATTGAGACAACTGAAAAAGGGTACCAAAATTCTCAGAATCAAGACCTGTTTGATATATCTCGATGGCTCAAGTGTATATAGCATTGCTCTGATTACCATTTGTACTTTTATGAACAGACAAATAAGCCTCTTCGTAATAGCAAAGCTCGACGAATTTCAAATTCATCAAACATCAACATGTCCTCGGAGATTAGCCAGAAGGTTTCAAAATCGTCCCATGATCACGAAAAGCCTTCAAAGAGGGACTCTTCAGCGGCGGGCGATTGGAAAACAAACTACAGTTATTGGTCTTCTTCGCTGGACTCTTCGTTTCCAACAACTTTTTCTACTGATCATTCGTTGTCTTCCTCTCGTCTTTCTTCCCTCGCTTTGGACTCCACGCCTTGGTCAGAATCGTTTCGAGCGGGTTCAGTGGAATCAAAACAAATCAATAGATTCATATCGACAGACGATGTTAGGGAGTATCGTCGCGTTGATATTGGATTGTGTATGTTTCTTGTTTCTTTTTCGGTCTTGATCTTTTGGGGGAGAGTATGCGCAATATTCTGCACTTCGATGCTGTTTTTACTATTCGATGGCCCCAATAAACGGATTGATTCAGCTCGATGCCACATTGAGTTGCCGGAGATAGGCTCGGAAGAGCACAAGAAGAAAGTCATCATGGAAGGGCTGCTTGAAAGAAATCACAGTCGGTTATTTGTAACAAATTAGAGTGAATCGAATTTCCGATGTACCAAAAAAAAAAAAAAAAGAGTGAATCGATTTTTCTATATTTTTTATTTTTTGGATTGGCAAGATATTAGCTCCTATATTTTGTGGGTTCCTTGGTTATATTTTAGGAATTTTTTGGCCGAAGGGGATTCCCTTTTACACATCTCTAGTGTATCTTACATATATTTTTTCCTGGTAGAAAAAATATAGAGTTGTACGGCGAATTTTTCTTGTTTGTTGTATTGTTTGCTTAGTCGAAATATTCGTGGTGAGGTAAATGCCTCGCACATCTATAATATTGTTATTGATATTGTTGCTTGGACTTTACGATTTGCGTAAATTGTGAAAATGTCTTCTTTATTGATAACACTAGGATTTTGGATGGTCAATCTTTTATAAGAAATAACAATAATAATTCCCAACAAAATTGATAATTATTCTGCACTAATAATAGATACTACTACAAAAATAAGAATGAAATATGCTTTTAATACATCTATGAGTTTATTAAAAAGCACCATATTCACTTTGTAAGGAGATTGTGGCACCGTACGTACGCACAGTCTCAGAGCCAGCCAGTAGATAGCTTCACCAAGAAGTCTCTAGGCGCAACTCCTCTCCCCTCGCACAGTCCTCCTAATAAGTTCTCTCTCCAATTATAAATCTCATTTCTCTTCACTCATTACAAAAAACTTCTATCAAAACCCAAACCAAACAAACCATACACCAAATTTAGTTGCACAAAACAACTCTTCTAGTCACCTACTCATTTATCCCTTTACTCCGAACATGCACCTTTCATCATCGAGTGTAAATTTTGTCCGGATGAGCCAAAAAAGGGTGGTTTTCCGCCACCCCCTGTGGGCCCCTTTCGTGCATTTTTTTGGGGTAATTTAAACCGTGCATCTTGTAGAACCTGTAAAATAATGTATCTACGCAAAAAATCAGATTGTCCGGATATCGATAGGTATGTCAAAAGTTGAGTTTTTAGACGAAAAAATGAACAGCTATGGACAGTTTAACTTAAAAAACAGTTGACAGATCCAGATTATCCATTCTTTCGTCTAGAACTCAACTTTTGACATACCTATCAATGTCCGGACAATATGATTTTTTGCGTAAATACATTATTTTATAGGTTTTACAAGATGCACGGTTTAAATTACCCCAAAAAAATGCACGAAAGGAGCCCACAGGGGTGGCGGAAAACCCCCTTTTTTTGGCTCATCTGGACAAAATTTACACTCGATGATGAAAGGTGCATGTTTGGAGTAAAGGGATAAATGAGTAGGTGACTAGAAGAGTTGTTTTGTGCAACTAAATTTGGTGTATGGTTTGAGTTTTGATAGAAGTTTTTTATAATGAGTGAAGAAAAATGAAATTTATAATTGGAGAGAGAACTTATTAGAAGGACTGTGCGAGGGGAGAGGAGTTGCGTCTAGAGACTTCTTGGTGAAGCTATCTACTGGCTGGCTCTGAGACTGTGCGTATGGTGCCACAATCTCCTTACAAAGTGAATATGGTGCTTTTTAAAAAAGTCATAGATGTATTAAAAGCATATTTCATTCTTATTTTTGTAGTGTATCTATTATTAGTGCAGAATAATTATCAATTTTGTTGGGAATTATTATTATTATTTCTTAAAAGATCGACCATCCAAAATCCTAGTGTTATCAATAAAGAAGACATTTTCACAATTTACGCAAATCGTAAAGTCCAAGCAACAATATCAATAACATTATTGTTGACAGATCCAGACCATCCATTCTTTCGTCTAGAACTCAACTTTTGACATACCTATCAATGTCCGGATAAACTGATTTTTTTGCAGGATACATTATTTTATAGGCCCTACAAGATACACGGTTTGAATTACTCAAAAAAATGCGCGAAGGAGGCCCACGAAGGGTGCTGGCAGAAAATCGCCTCTGCCTGTCTCATCCGGATAGAATTTAAACTCTTCATCAAAACCTCCAATCACCGTAAATTTTCATGAGTAAGGTTATAAGCACATCAATTCAGTCAATATTGTATTCAGCAATCAACATGTCAATATAACATTAAGATTTTTTTTTTTATAGTAATTAAAGTTTTTATTCACAACAAAACAAGATACAAAATCAAAGGGGCATTCCCCAGTGAACCAAGCCAAAAATTGCTCAGCAGAACACTCTATCAACAAGCAACAGAAAAGACAACTAACCCAAAACCAGCAACTATACAAGCTATTCACTAATACCTAGAGTCAAAAATACGAGTAGAGAAGCGCCAATGAGAGCAGAGAGCCAAATTAGCTCCAATTCTCTTCGCTCCTCTCCAAGAACTGATACAAGCTCTAACCTCTGTGCAAATCTGAGCTTCCAAACCCCGCACATCCAAGCCTCTATGCTGTTGGAAAATACCTTCTATTACGCTCCCCCCAAACATGATAAATCGTAGCAGCAAAAACCACTTTAGCCACCAGATTCAAGAAAAGAGTGCCAGTATGGTGTTGAACCATCCAATCTACCACCTGTGAAAGAACAGAGAGGCTGCAAAAGGAACTAAACTTCATTTGCACCAAGTTCCACAACTGAGATGAAAAAGGGCACTGAAAAAAAAGATGCTCATGAGATTCCACAACATTTGAACACAACACACATTGGTTTTCCACCAAAACACCCCACTGCTGCAACCTGTCCTTTGTGGAAAGTCTACACAGGATAGCTAACCATTGCACAATAGCCCACCTAGGGAACTGCATGCTTGTACCACACTACTTTAGCCCAAAGGACCAGAGGTTTGGTTTGGGCCTTCTGAATGCATTCCATGTAGACTGAATGGAGAATCTACCATTGGCATTTAAGTTCCAAATAATAGAATCCTCCCTGACAATATTAGGAAGAAGAGAAACAGGTGTATGCTCAATAATCTCTCTAGTGACTGTATTCCTCACCCTGGGCCAAAGCCAATGATTATCAACGAAGCCACTTTAGCCCGTAGATTTAAAACCCAAATTATAAGTCACTCGTGCACCAAATTTAGCAAACAGTGGACCCAGTGGATACCAATTATCTAACCACAAGAAAGTTTGACTTCCGTTACCCACCTGGTAAGTAAACCAAGTCTGCACAAAAGACCTTATATTGAAATTTTTCCAGATAGTCCAAGATACTAAGAATTTTATTTTACTTTACCAAAAAAAAAAATTATTTTATTTTTAAGAACAATACTCTAACAAATTTCGATAAAAACAGTGTTACATTAGCATTTTATGTTTAGTATATTGTGCACATTATTGTATTTTTCGACTTTCTCCATCTCGGCAGGTGAAATCTTGTATTGTAGAGAAAAAATATAAAATATACTCCTAGAATACAAAAAATTGACCCGGATTTTATAATTTTTATTTTTAAAAAAAGGTTCAAAAAATAAGATAAGTTGCCTGCCTCAACCGCGGGCAACTTCCCCCACTTGACTGGAGTATATTTCCCGGGCAAATTCCCATCGCCGCCAAAAACTCATGCTCCATGCTCGACCCACCATGCTCACCAAATTCCTCCCCCTCTCCCACTCTCTCACCGCCCCCTTCCTCTCTCCTCCCTGCCGCCTCCTCTTCCCCAAACCCCTCTCCCTCTCTCTCCTCCCCGCCGCCGCCGCCGCCGCAACCCTAGACCAATCCTTCTCCTACGGACCTTCCCTCCACAAAGGCCACAAATGCTCCCACCACCGTCCGCCTCACTTAAAAGAAGAACAGGGAGAAGGAGAAACAGAACACGACTACTCAGTCGACAGAGACTTCTTCACTCGCGCGTACGACATCGCCGCCCTCCGCGTCCCGTCGGACCGCTGCTTCGACCTCGAAAGCCGCCTACGTGGCCACCTCTTGAACTGGCCTCGGATTCGCAACATCGCTAGGGTTCCAGGTGAGGACGAAAAAAAACACTTATCTCTCATCTTTTTTTTTTCTTGATTGTACTTACATGGCCACCTCAATGTCTAATTCCTGGCTTCGTCTCTGATTCCAGGCGACGAAATGGAAGACGGGTTCAAAAAACTCCTTAGTGATGGAGCTGATGAAGACGAGAGTAGTTTAGTCTCTCTTGATCGGCGACTCGTTGGGAAGGGTGAGGGAGACGGCGAGTTGTTGAGTCCGGTTTTGTACAGGGAAAAGCTGGCGAGGACGTTTGATTCACGTGGGTATGTGAGGTTTAAGAATTTAGCGAGGATATCTAGGCCGCCGAAGAAGAAGAAGAGGGGAGAGAGGGAGGGAGGGGGGAGGAGAGAGAGGAAGGGGGTTGGGAAGAGTGAGTTTTGTGTAGTGGAGGTAGTTGAGGAGGAGGGGGAGGAGGACATGAGTGGGTTGCTCGGGGAGGAGTTTAGGGTTAGGAGGAAGTGGAGGGGTTCAACTCGGTTGTTGCTTTTGGATGAGAGGTGTGCTGGGAAAAGGATGGAGGAGTTGCCTGAGGCAATTAAGGTGTCTGTTGTTTCAACACTTTTGATGCTCTGTGAGTTGCTTGTGATTTTGAATTTCAGCTGCATTTCGACCCATTATTTGTGAAATGCTTGCAATAGTATACTCTTAGAGAGCATCTCCAACGGAGGTAGCAAAATTCTATGTTAAAAATAGTACTGAGTTTTGCCAATACATAGGGTAAGTTGAAAAGCCAATTGCAACATCTGCGCCACTTGCAGAACGTGCGCTGCAAGCGACTCTTCAAACCTTAAGTTCTTTACTACTCCTTTGACTTAAGGGACCCACTTTGTCAAAGAATTGGATTAGTTCACCGAATGTAGTTTTGGTGATGCATGTGGCAAGTTGAAGGACCACCTCTAGCACTTGCGCTGTAAGGGACTCTTCAACCCTTAAGTTTTTAACTACTCCTTTGACTCTAAAGGACCCTCTTTCTTTATTGGATAAATTCACCAATCATGAAAACTATAGTAGATGCTGGGACAATTTGAAGAATCATTTCTCACTCCTCAAAGAGAGAAATGGTGTAGCAAGTTTACTACCTCCCTTGAAGTGACTTTTATTGACATGGAACTTCCAATATGGCTTGCTTTTGATTTTGCTACCTTTTTTGGAGATGCTCTTAGTTGGTTTAATTTTGTTGTATGACGTTTTCTTTTGGTGTATCTGCTCCAATTCAGTAGTCACTAGACTATGGCTTGAAATAGCTGGTGATAGTTGTGACAGAAATCCTGACGTCTATATCTGTGGTTTCTATGGAGTTGTGGTTGATATGTAGTTACTTTCTCATGTTTTTGGAATATGTTATTTGCGATATATTGTTTACTTGTTTGATTAGGACTAGGGTGGGTGATTGTTTATATGAACATATGTGCATGTGGTCAAGGTTTTATGCGATGCAGTACCACAGGAGATTGTCACGTTTTATACTAGTTACTACTAACCTCCAAAAATAGATTTTTATGAGCAACTTTTCAGTTGTGCCCCTTCCTAAGAAGCACTGATACGGATACGGGATACGGATATGTGGATACATGATTTTTCCAAAAAGAAGGATACGATACGTTGGGGGATACGTTGAATATAAAAGTAAATAAAAAATATATTATATATAATTTTTAATTCCTAAAATTTCATTAATAAGTTTTCCATTACACAAGTTCACCATTTCACATGCCGAGAAAGATATATTCACGTATAGTTATATATATATATTTACATACACACAACGAGAGAGAGACGAGAGACTTACAAGGTTGTAGAGGGAGAGGATATCGTTGATGTGTTTATGGTGTCGATTGATGGGGTAAAAAGAAAAAAATAGTCCTACTTGCAATTTTAACCCATATATTTTAAGTAATAACATATTTACCCTCGCGTGTATCCGAAACATATCCGAGCGTATCCAACACGTATCCGAAACGTATCGGGATGCCCAAAAATAATTCTAAAAGCAAGATACTTTAAAAAGCATATCGGATACGTATCTGGAGAGTATCCGAGAGTATCGGTATCCGATACGGATACGATACGTGATACGGAGGCCAAAATAGAGTATCCGTGCTTCATATGCCCCTTCTCCTCCATATTCCATTCCGGTTTCTTTGATTGATTGTGTGGTTGATTGATTTAAAGCCATATCAGTGCACTTCTGTTGCTAATTGGAAATATTGTATTTTAGTACTTTCCATGTTTGTAGAATGTTTTATGGTAAAATGCACATGATCTGACTAACTTTGTAGTGATTTATTCATACCTTGGCATAATCTTCAGGTGGTACTGAACGAGAATGGGAGGGAGGAGACAATATCGACTTTTGAGCTTGTGAGATGCAAGCTGACTCTGTTTTATGATTACTGGCAGATGAATGAGGTAATTATGTTAGCAATCTAGATTATAATTTCTTCCCGTGTCATTCTATTTTGCTGCTTTATTCTTTCTCTGAACCTCCTTGCCTGATACTGTTTGAACTTTTGCCAGGCTTTATCTTCGTCATCTTCTTTTTCTTCTCTTCCTTGCGACTGTTTTTCTTTTTCGGTATATATTCATGTCTATTAGCAATTGATATTTAGTTTGCCTTATATCGTGTTTCTGCTTCTGTTGTGTTCGCGTGTTTTAGATAAAAGTTCCAAAATTGCTTGGAGCAGGTAATGAAAATAAATACAAGGAGGGAAAATAGATGCAACCATCGGTTGTACTCCTCCCCATGCGGCAGCTTATTGAAACAGTGGATGGGATGCTTGGTAGTACTGATGTAAAAATCTTATATTGCTGTTTTGCAAATACATTGTAGAAGAGGTTTCCGTCAATTACGAAATTTATGTGCGGTTTTTTCCTGTTGCCATTGTATTCTGCGATTGTTCTCTTAGCATTGTTGGTTATACAAAGATTTGAAACTGCTGGATGGTAAAAGGACTTGACTTGTGACATAGCTTCTGACGCTTTTGCACTACTACTCAAATTTAGAACTATGACATCTAAGTATTCCTGCAATTAGAATTCCTGTCTAGTCTAAACAAAAAATTGCAGTTCTCCTTTTTGTCAGTCTCTGCCTCGTTCTTTCATTCACATATATTATTCTTCTTTCTCCTTCTTAGACCTGGGGTTCTTATATCCTTTGTGCATTCTCTCTTTTTTCACCCTTAATGCATGCCTTGCAGATTTTAGAGGTCTTGTTACCTGAAGGTGTGATTGTTCCTTCAGCTTTTGAAACAGTTGGGCACATTGCTCATCTGAACTTGAGGGATGAACATTTTCCATATAAGAAGCTTATTGCCAAGGTCCATTCTTATGAAATATCTTTATCAGTTTGCAATTTTTAAAGTTAACCGTCTCTGACACCCTGTGGTTGTTTCTGTTATCAGGTAGTCTTGGATAAAACAAAGCCAAAGATACAAACAGTTGTCAACAAGATTGATGCCATTCACAATGACTTCAGAACCATGCAGCTTGAAGTTTTAGCTGGAAACCGTTCCCTTGTGACTACTGTAGTTGAGAATGGGTTGCGTTTTCACCTTGATTTAGCAACAGTGTAGGTTCTCCCAAAACTGTTGGAGTAGTTACCAAATCTTAATGCAGATTTCCTAGAATGTGGACAATTATCATATCTCAACTGATAGATCTTTTCAAGTACCACAAGTTTGCTCAGTTGCATTGTGGCTATCTTCTCTGTAACTAGACATTCTAGCCCCCACGTGCATCTCATTGTTACCTAGATGGCAAGATGATACTGGTATTTATAGAGCTAAGTTTTGTTTATTAATGTACCAAGTTGAAGTGATTGAAAAAATTATTTCTATGGATTTGAAGCCATATATACAACTTGACCCTTGTTGGTATTTTTGTTATGTGTTGACTACCTTTTGGAACCTTCTTGCATGATTGGAGGGTTGTTTGGTTAATGTTGAATGAAATCCTATGGCTTTTGGTTGTGTTTAGGCATTTTGAAATTAAGACATGATCTACTCTTCATAAGAATATTATGGTATTAGGTTCTTAATATCAAAAGTATTTGCAGTTGAGTATGAATTTGAGGATCTTTTGTTTTTTTTGCCTTGAAGACTCGTGGGATATGCTTTACCTCTTCAGAATCTCCTCTCGCGCCCCTCCAAAATACATTAGTGTTGGTATTTTATCAAGAAGCAAAAGTTCTAGATGTTAGACTGGAAGTGTTCTGTACCTTTTGGTGCACTAAGTTTTTACCAGATTTGAAAGTCTAATTTTGGCTTATAGACTGTCATTTTGATTTCTGAAGTCTAGAAACAAGAGTCTAAACAAAATAAAAAACACAAAAATCATCATTATGGATGTAATTGTTCTCATTGTTTTATGCAGGTATTGGAATTCAAGGCTAGCGACCGAAAGGCAGAGGCTTCTGAATTGCTTCATAAGTGATGACGTTGTTTGTATGTTTATGCTGTCTTGATTGCATCACATTTTCTGCTGTTTTTTCATTAGTACATTGCACTCCGTGATTCTATCTGTTCTTGTTAACCTCTTTTTTTCTGTGATCTGTATTTTATTAATTATCACTTTGTTTCCCTTCTGAGTGTCACTTCTACGTCCTGGTTTTCTCTTTCCATTACTATTCTTATGCTTTTAGTGTTTAGATAGATAGAATGATTCGTACGACTTTTATGAACTTCAGCAGACACTGTTTCATTACTGCCACTTAGCAGATGGCGACCATAAAATAAGATAAGAATTTATTGTCAAGTATATTATAGCTAAGAAATGATATTATGAGCCAATGTGATGGATAATTCATCAGTTATTTATTTAATCTGAAATTTCCAGTTCTATGTAAACGAATCAGTAAATCTCATTGTTGTACACTAGTAGTTACAGTCCTGCTCGAGAAGAGCAGTCAATGCTGGTTGAATGGCTTTCTTATAACATCCATGAGTAACTGTTTATATTTTGCCGCCGGATTGCTTGGCCATGGAAAATGCTAAAAAAATAACTGAAAATTGTTTTCACCCCTCTTCCACCTCTTCTTTGCCTTTGCTTATACGTCCGTGACTTTGATATCTCATTTGAAGAGATTCTTGCTTTAGTTGATCGATTATTTTTGGGTTTTGTCATCGTCAGACATTCTAATTAAACATCCCTGTGCTGGTGCACCGATCTCGAGCTTAAAGTGTAATATATTTTCTGCTGTTTGAGGATGGTGTGGTGAACTATGATTGTGATATAGAAGATACAAAGGGGAGATAAATGGTTTTCTTGTTGGGTATTGCTGTACAAGTATGAAATATCGAACAACCATTTTTTGCTTGACAGTTTCTTTAGAATGTTATCGTAGAATCAGTTCTCCTGAAGGGAAGGAAAAATTGGACAGGATTTCGATAGTGTTCTTTGATAACTCTCCGACAGAATTCTTGAGTGAGAAAGAGTGAATCACTGTTAGATGTTGTATAGGCTCCATTGGCTAGCCCCTGTTGCTTATGGGCTTACGCACTTTGTTTCGTTCATTTAATAATGAATGAAAAACTTATTTAGGTCTGACCTGACTTCATTAGTCAAAAGAAACAAGAGTTCGATTCTCCCTCAAGCGATGCAAGGGTGAATATTGCAACAAGGAGCTCTGGTGGAGTGGTGGTCAACAATTGTTCAACCTTGGTCAAGGTTGCATCCATGTAGAAGTTTCATCTTTACAAAAGATCGTGGGCCTGGAACAAAAACTTCTGGGAAGGAAATTGCCTTCTGAGTAGGATATGTAGTAAGTCCATGGGGACGACTTCACCCTAGAAGTCCTGCTTTAACTTCCCCAGCTCCATCTAGGGAAGCCTCAAGCCTGTATAGCTTAAGGCAGAACATACCAACTTCTCACTGACCACAATTGTAGGCTTAGTTTACAATTGAAAGAGGACTTCCCACACCTTGTGGGCTGCCTATATCAATTTAATTAGGTCAGAACTGCAAATTAGGATATGATGTTGCCAAATTGGCTGAAGAAAATTTCGCAGCATTATGTAATCTACTAGGATTTCTTATGGCATCTCTTTGTCAACCTGTGGATTGTCCAAGGTGCAGTTTTCAGGAAATGACGTCTGATGATCTGAGTGATACACTATTATGCTTGTTTCTCGATGCTGGTGGATTTCCATTAACGTTCTGATCTTTTGGAATGTATACTACTTGTGTTGTCGTCATTGGAGTTCAGTGCATTGTTTATATGTGAAATGCTGTTTCCTTTGTGCGGTAAAGCTGGCATGTTTGTGGCGTTTTGTTGTTATCTGGTCCAAACTTTAATCAGGAAATTGGAAGTGTTTCTCGCTCTGTATCTCCCTAAACCCGGAAATTTTGTACTACCTTGTGTTGTTGTCTGGCGTTGAAAGTCTGAAATCGATTAATACTTACTGTAGTTTGTTGTTCCCCCCCTAACCCTCTCCACTGCAAATGAGCAGGTGATGTTTTCGCTGGGGTTGGTCCAATAGCTATATCTGCAGCAAGAAAAGTGAAGCATGTATATGCCAATGATTTAAACCCCCATGCAGTTGAATATTTGGAAAGGAATTGCGTCCACAATAAGCTTGAGAGGAAGTTAGATGTATGAATTTAGCCAGTCATTCAAGTTTTTTCTAAGCTATTATTGGATTCCTGTGCTCTCTCAAGTTGAAGAAAACTATGAAAAATACTTTTACTGACATTGTATTGTGTAAATAGTTTGTAGTGATTGATCTCAAGAGACACCATGAAAATAATTATAAACTACCTCGCATTGATAGCAGACAGTTAGAAATGACATTATCTTGACTTACATTAAGTAGCAATTGTAAATAATGCTGTAGTGATTTGTGAATGGCCACCATGAAAATAATCATATACTACTTCACACCGCTACTGGAATTTACAGTGGCAAGTTAATATTAGGTTGACTTACGTTAAAATGGAGATAAATGCAACTCATTTGCTTTTGGGGGGGGGATCTGTTTTGGCATTGAATCTGCAGTATCAGAAATGTAGTACGCTAAGTTGTGTAGTAGATATTGGTACAGTTTGTCACGGAATTCTGGTGGTCAGGTTGTTATTAATTTGTTGATTTTCATATCTTATGAAGTCAAATGGCATTGATCTTAAGTTTCGCTTCCGTTGCTATATTATTGTTTTTTAATAAAATGACATTGTGCGTCCAAAGTTTCTCCTCCTTCGCATTCGCTGTCATTTTTGCTTTATAATTTGGGAACTATAGAAAAATGGATACATGCAATTCCCTTATGTTGGGTGTTTGTCTATTTGTAGGTTTTTAACATGGATGGAAGGAGGTTCATTGATGCAGTATTTGCAAGTCGAAAATCTCAATCCATCACCCAAGTTGTTATGAATTTGCCAAATGATGCTGCTGAGTATCTAGGTATGTAGTTTCCCTGCTAGAGCCATACCCTTCTTTCTTTCAACAGTAGAAATCTTTTTCTTCTTTTTATGTTTTTTTTTTATAATTGTTTTGTGCTACTTGTTCAAAAAGTACATTGAGATATCAAGGATATAGAAGTCAATAATTGATTTTTACATTTGTTTTGTGCTACATTTTTAACGAGGAGTTACTGCCTCACTGCTGTATTAGCAACTGTATGCAGTTATCTGATCATAGGTTATATCCTGATTGGTGTAGAGTAATGTTGCATGCTGCACATGACAAGTGGTTGTGAGACAAGTTTTTTGAACATGGAAACGATAGAACTGGTTTGGTGAAGTTAGAATTCAACAAGTTGATCTCTCTCTCGCTGTGCAGACGTATTCAGGGGAATATTTAGTACGAAGCCGAAAAATAGAGGCATTACCTTACCAAAGATCCATGTTTATGGATTTTCAAAATGCGATGATCCAGAATTTGATTTCCACGAGGTTTGTTTCTCACAAGATCACTTGTAAGTTTGACCTGGTAACGGGACTTAGATCTAGGGATCTGATTTTGTTCTTTCTTTCCCCCTGATCACGTATGATTTCTTTCTGGATTTAACTCTCTATGCAGCGGATAAGAATTGCATTATCAGAAGTGGCGTTTGAGGTTGAAATGCATAGAGTCCGTCTTGTTGCACCTGGAAAGTGGATGTTGTGCGCATCATTCATTCTCCCTGAAAGTGTCGCATTTGCAAAAGCAACATCAAATATGTAAGTAATTTGAATTTGAAAGATGAAATGGGTCCTAGATTAGGTTACATAACACTTCAACCAATGAATAACGTCAAATTCTTTAGATTTTGTTGTAGCGATAAGGTGAATGTAACAATTTTGTAGCCTATGGTCAACATATATTTTTTTTGTTCCTTCACCTGATTTCCCCCTTCTTTTGTACTTTTTATTTTCTGTTGATTATCACCGATAAATGAAACTTAAAGTAGAACAATTATGTTCCATCAAAAAAAAAAAAGTTGAACAATTATGCCTTACTCTTGAGAAACATGAATAATACTATAGTAGGAAATATACGAAGGTGCATTTGAGAAAGTAGTAATGTGACTACTCTCTTTGTCCCCCGCCGGGTGAGCCTGATATCAATAAAAACTCTTAAGGTAAGGAGGATACACGTCTTGGAGTTAAGGACAGAGTACGAAGATGTAATACTAATATTTGAGAAGTTTATTTGATTGGTACTGGAAATTTGCAACTTTTTAGGACATTGCTTAAAAGTTTCACTCGAATTTTTGTAAGAGTTTTCTCTTGGATTCTGAAATGAAGTTTATGGAAAAACGAGTTTCTCCCTCAAGAGAGTTTCCTTGTAAGCCGAAATTTTCTTCCTATTGTATGTGGTGTGTGCGTGTTAGAGCTTAGTTGTTCGAAAAATTGGGTTTAAAGGAAGGAATGTTTAGCATTAGCTCCCATAACAATCTCTTGTCAATTGGTTTTAGGATCCGTTTGTTTGAGGCTTATTTGCTTTGCTCAACTGTTGGCCTGTATGATGTAGCTGTTCATTTGAAGCTAAAATGATCTGATCCGTTGGTTCATCCATTCTTTAGTTGGTCTGGTAGCAAATTACACGATCTGTTAGATACCATTCGAGTGGGATTGATGCTGAAAGCTATTTCTAACAAATATGATTTGTTTCTAATGTCAAAAAGAGTTTATCGGTTCGTGTCTTGCTTTAAAATGTTGTGATTCAGCGATCGTGTCCGTTGCTTTAGAATGCTGTGATTCAGCGATCGGAGGGTGGGGGAGGGTTTTCAACGGTGTTGATGAAAGATGCTGTTATGAATATTTGATGGTTTGCATTCTGTACTAGGAAATGACACTTTCCTTTTCCACCCCACAATTGTTGTAGGTATGTATGTCAGCCACGAAGAAATCAGGCCAAACAAAAATGTACTCCTATGAGATTGGTTAGCTACACTTTTAGCACATGAACATTAGATTATAGGCCCACCTTTTTGTTTGATCATCTCTAGGACCCATCTTTTTTTCTTTTGTTTCGACGGTCATAGGTGTTTGGGTTAGCTTATGCACACTCTAACTAATTCCTTTCCCAGTCCGGGCAAACGCAGACCATCCATGCCGGACTAAGAGATTCATAAGAAATTTCTCTCTCGTAGCCTGATTGATCCCAAGAATCGAACCCTGATCAGTTGTGTGGAGAACATCCTTAGGCTGCTAGGACCCATCTCATGTTCAAGCAAAATGATAACCAACTATAAATGGAGAAGGAGAGAAACGTTAAAAGCAACAAAGTGTAGTAGTGCAACAGGTTCACCTCAGGCCCAGGGTCAGGTGTGAGGGCCAGACATCTCTGGGACGTATGTTGCTTTTATAGGCCTGAGACCCCTGAGAGTCTGTTATTTATTGTCTTTGTGGTACAAACCCAACTGACAGAGGCTTCTTTTTGTTGCACAGAAGAAGCCAAATGTATGTCTCTGCCTTTATTTGATCTTGTCCCACCCGCCAAAAATGTTGGGTTGTGAAGCCTGTACGAGAGGTGTGGCCTTCCTGCTCTGTGTGTGTGTGTGTGTGTGAGAGAGAGAGAGAGAGAGAGAGAGAGAGAGAGAGATTAATGCAGCAGTGCCTGGACGAGATTACTGTATAGATATGTATCTGGAACTGAGATATGCTCTCTCTCTCTCTCTCTCTAGATCTGGATGTGATGAATAGCAACAAATAAAAACTGGGTGATCTTTGGCAAGTTTGCTTGAAGTGGATAAGCATTTACACAAGTTTGCATAAAGCCAGAATCACAGTTGCTCAAAACCCTGGTTTCCTTTTGGCAATCCACTAGGAAGCAACTGTGATCACCTACTCACTCTCCCATTTATTACCCAGGGATCGATCAGCTCTTTTCTTTTCAGTCCCAAGTATAAAACATTACTACTTAGGAAAGCTAATCACTACATGACTTTTGCTATCTCTATTGGGTTTTGAGATGTTGGAATTTCCTCTAATATTTACTCGGGTACCGTGAATCGGATGGGAGGAAGTAGAGGGAAAAAAAAAAGAAGACATGCTGAGGTTTTTCGTTGTAATTAATCTTCACTCTTCTTTTTACTATGTGGATTCCTTTTTTTGTTTGTATTCATGTGAATTTACCACAATGTCTTTTCTTTGTGTGAAAAATTGAACAAGTGAAAGGACAGTATTGTAAATTTGTACGAATTATGGAATTCCCATTACTGAAGATTTACGTAGCTCACTCTTAACCTCTTCTGATGACCTATTCATGCCTATGGTTTGCAAGGCGACAAGGCAAGATCACAAAGAGCTAGTAGTAAAACTTCATTTCGTAAGTAATTTATTGGATCAGAAAGTCTACTCCCACCGCTTTGTTTCACCGCTCTCAATCTCACATTCCAAAAGTGTTTTGGACAGAAGATGAAGGATTCTTTTAAAATTTGGACTATTGATTACTGAGACGAACGGTGAGATTGAACACTGCAGCAGGAGAAACGGTAAGACAGGACGGTGGGATAGCACAGCTGTTATTGGATTGGATTAGCAGATAAACTGCTAGTACTACGTGTGAAATGGTCCCCAAAACCTCAGGGATCAAATCAAAAGACACTTTTCTAGGGCATCAAGTGGCTTTGATCACTTTGTTCTGCTCTTCCTTTTAATGCACAAATCCCAAAAATTCCCTTTCAGACCACAATCTTCTCCCCTAGAATCCCTCTATCCACCGCTGTCTGCCTTAAACCAGCTATCTCTCTCTCTCTCTCACACACACAAACACACACAAAACACCCAAAAAACCTTACACGTGTCAGTGCACCATTAAAAAAAGCATCTCACACGCGCCAGCGTTCTCTCTCTCTCTCTCTCTCTCTTCGTCCATCGCTATTACCAGCCGCCTTGCTACAAAATCCCAGCACTACATTTGGGGACCACTACCACTCCGAAGTGGTCCACGACGTCGTACTAGCTAGCTACATCGTCGATCGGCGTCTTTGGCTCTCTCTGTATATCGAGACGGAAGGATATTTTTCCTTCTCCTTCATTGGCCTGAAATCTAGAAAACGCCAAGGAGACACAACATGGAAGCGCGGGGCCCACGGGGTTGTCGTGGCGGGTTTCTACCGGTGGGAATTATCGTCACGGTCTTCATGCCAGGAGCCCAAGTGAGGGGAGGGAGGTGTTTGGTAAACCGAGAACGGCGCGCCTATCGTACTCCCCAGACCCAGGGGGCCTACTACTACCCCATTCTATCTCTCTCTCTCTAGACAGAGATTGATGAGAGAGAGAATTTTGGGAGATCTTGATCGGTCCTATGATTCTTCACCCAAATCACATTTGAAAGCTATTGGGTGAGTCACGCGGTTTGAACTTTGAACACTTCACATTCAACATATTCAACAATGCGGATAAATGTAGATAATAATGAATAAAGCCAAAAAAAAATTCGATCCAAAAAAAAAAAAGAAGTCAAAATACGATATTTCATTTATCCATGGGGCAAATGTTCTTTCATTTTGTTTTATATAGTGGCAAAGTATCAAACGAAAACATTTTTTTGATAATTCAAGCGTCTGAGTCTCCCTGCACCTTGATTAGTCGTGGGAACCAATCTCAATCAATAAAAACATTAGAGGCGAGAATCGTAAGATGTACATGTTACGGGACTATTCAAGTTGGTAAACCATATTGAGATCTTGCAATTGACAAGCTTATTCGTGGTTTCGATGCCAAGTTCTCAATTATATTTCGACGTCCCAAGTACGCATACGAGGACACGTTAACCCTCCCTCCCGCGCGTCCGGTATCGATTATTTCTATCCACAATTAAACCAGGTCTAGGTTAGTAGCTAGGTAGCCTTGCGAATCAAGGCAGATTCACATCTAAAAGACCAAATCCTACTTTATATATATGATTTGCTTTCCAAAAAAGGATTACTATTAGACCTAATCATTTGTTACTAATTTTGCTCCAACTGACCAGTGGGCTACAATAGGCCTACTTGGCTTATTTTAGCACCTTCCGACTAAAAACGTTTCTCAGGTCTTTGTCGGGGGATGTGGATCACACGCGCCTAAGTGGATATCGACAAATTTCACTTGTTCCAGAGAGGGCCATTTTTCATTACTTGGGCAATGAGCTGCAATTCAAACTCAAGCTAATTGTGTGTATGGTTCCGTGCTCTACTATTTCTTATGTTATCTCTCTAGTTTCGTTCTGGTTCAAATATCAATCAATGACGGTCGTACGGAAATATATTGGTCCTTGTTGGATGAATACCGAGCAGTACCGATATTCATGGTGTATATATGTTTTTCTTTTTTTAGCATCTTATTACGGAGTAATTATTTTGTGCTAAAAAGATTATAGTTTTTTACCCCCTTAATATATATATGATCTTGATAATTAGTACTACTATTGAATATTTTTCACTATGTATTATTTTAATGTTGGTTGAATATTTTTAACATTTTAAGTAAACCGGTATCACTGTAAAGTTTAAAAGAGTATTCGAAATCACTCCGGCATTGTAGTACTTGCCGATTAAAAAACGGTACCGTTTCCGGCAGTAGTTTTCAGAACGTCCGTCCTTGCTGCAAATCAGAAAAGACAAGAAAAACTCAAACCTTTTTTTTTCTTTTGAGATGGCGAAAAAAACTCATAGCTCATTGGAAGTAGTCAAAATGGACGTGGCAATATCAAATTCTGCATTACACAGTAGACACCCAGGCCATACACATACATACATACATACGGCCTCTGTATATAAAGTGAAAACACTCTGCATAAAAAACACTCCTTCCCCATTTCTCACCAGTAGCTCATCTTGCTTCCCTCTCTCTCTCTAGCTCTCTCTTTCTCTCTCTCTCTCTCTTTGAGTGTTGAATGGATACCCATCGCCAATGGCTTCCGAGGAACCCACAGGAGGAGAAATCGACAGAAACATTTCTCTGCACGAGAACCCGAGACAGAGGGGAAGGAAAAAGCTCAAACCGAACGAGAAGAAGCAGAAGCAGCCGATGAGAGGCATGGGCGTGGCCCAGCTCGAGCGCCTCAGGGTCACCTGCCAGAAAGCCCCACCCGTTCAGCCTCCCGTTCTCCTCCCCTCCCACCACTTCTTCCTCCCCGCTCCGTACCCGGACCCGGCCGGCGGGTACGGGCAGCTGGGCCTGAACCAGGCCTTGTTCCTTCAGAGCCTTGGGTACGGCGGGCTGGGGGGAAGTGATCGTGGGCTGGGTTCTGATCAGGTTCGGGTCGAGTTCGGAGGGATGGGTGTGGGTTTAAGGGGCGGGAGCTATTTGGGTGAGAACTCGAAGGAGCTCTCTTCAATCCCAAACCCGGTTCGTTACCCGGCTGATCAATGTGGTCTCTGCCACAAGGTAATAGTAGTGTGATACTAAGGTTTGAGACTTCAAGGCCTTGTTTGGAAAGCATTTGTTTGGAGAGGAATCGTAAAACTAGATTTAGGAGTTTCAGTTCGTTTTTCCCCTGGATAAGTCCCTTCTTAAATCTCCTTAATCCAAATATTACCTAAGGTTTTGTTTGGTACTCTTGAAAAGAAAGAGAAAGGAAGAAAAATTATTTGGAGAAGTAGTACTATAGGATAAGTTGATCCTTGCTTAATAGTCGTTTTTGTTTCTGTTGCCTTTTAAATTAATTAATTTTTTTAAATTTTCTCTTATCCAAATCTTCCCTCTTTCTTTTAAGTTCCAAACAGAGAAGGAAGGAAAGTCCTATCTCTTAATCCTTTTCATTTATATATTTTCTTTAATTCCAAACACGGCATAAATAAATGTCACAAAATAGCCATTGTTTTTAGAAGGTTTCAATTCATAACCTAACTTGTAGTAATTTATTTTCTTGTGTTCGATTGGCTTGTGATTTATAGATTGTTGTACGTAGCTCATATTCAATCATCCATTTTATTGATCTCGATTGTCATTTAACGAAAATACCACTTTTTTTTTGATCGGCAACAAAATTTGTTGTTAACTCGACAAAGGGTACATCGAGTAAACCCATTTCACCGATTGTATTTTTAGGTATTAATTCAGTCTATCTGTTTTTCATCATCATATGGGATTAAAGTTTAGGTTATTTTTGTGGCAGCCCCAGAAGAAACGGGTGTTTAATGGTGGAAGTTTGGGGTGTAATAATAATGGATTAATGAGGGAGAAATATGCTGATGACCCATCTGACCTGATGATCAATGGCTTTAGTTTCAATGTCGGAAACAAGCAACACATCCATGGCGTCAATGTTGATAAGGTGAAGCCTTCAACATCGATCTCCCCCCTTCCCCTCTGTAATATTTAATTAATGAAATCTAATGTTATAATTAGCATCTCTAATTTGTTCCTCAAGGAATTATATTATTGCCCACTCTAAATGTGTGATACAAAATATTTAATTGTTGTGCTACTGTTTAGAAACTGTTGTAAAAAAAATGAATTGTAATTACTTAAGTGTAGCGATATATGCTTGCGCTTGGTATTATTTATCTGTGCTCGACCCGCCTAAAATTTTTCTTCGAGATTATGATTGAGAAGCGCTCTCCTATGTCAACTCTTTGGTTCCGCCACAGTGCATAACTTGTTTTTCAAGAAAGTAATCAGGAAAGAGTTGTCCCATGTAGATTCAAACCAATGTAGATTCAAAACAAATATGGGCTTTCGCTCTCTTTTGGTGTTCCGACGCTTGAAATATACCCTTTATTGAGTTTTAATAATATTTTTATGTCAATAAAAAAAACTAACAGGATGTGAAACATACACACCTAACGAGATTGATAATTGACAGAATTTTGATTTTTCAACTTTTTAGCATTGCTGATCTATTAAATATATATATATTTTTTGGACAGATTTCTGATCTATTAAAGTTTGGTGGAACAAAGTTTTGATTGGCTGTGTGTTTGATGGGTATTGCTTGCAGGGAGTAGAAGTTGTTGGTATCCACAGGAAGGGAAGCTCAGGGGCATTCATGGAATATGACTTCTTTCCTCCAGGGAAAGGTGGCAGAGGCTCTTCTACCAATGACTTGGACTTGAGCTTATTCTCAGAAGCTTCAGTGGCAGTACTGGGCGGTGGACCTGGTGGTGGTGGTGGTGGAGGAGGATCTTGTGTCACTACTACCACTGCAGGTTTTGATGCCTCCTCCACTTCCATTGATTTGTCTCTCAAGCTTTCTTGTTAGCAGGGCAGAAGAATGGTGGGGTTTTTGTGTCTCTGTTTCTTGTTTTGGTCTCTTTCACGTTTGTGTGTAATGGCATGTGATCCAAGAAGGAAACACAGGCTTTTTATTTCCATTTTGTTGCCAAGATTGTTGTCTTTACTCCAGAATAGAACAATGTTACATGGTTTGATTCTTGGCATCTTCTCTCTTTCTCCCCCATAGATATTGCGTCAGTTATCATCAGTTGTCTTACTCAGCTTTGATTCTTTTGTGATATTGTTTTGTTGGTCTGTTTTTTTTTTTCTTTTGACAATTGGATATCCAGACCAACTTGAATGCATCTCGATTAATTCCGGGGTCATGAAAAACGACCCGGCAAGCCCTCCAGTATTGACTCCGAGATTTAAAATGTTTGATCTCCATTGAATTCGAACATGCGACCTCATGAGAATTGAGGACAAACACTTATTCAATAGGTTTGTGGAATGGTTCTCTCACTCAAGTAGTCTATATGGGCCGGCACACAATCTACGACAAACAAGAGTTACAATATACTCTCTCCGTCCTAATTTGTTTGTCAAATTGTCGAAATTCGTGTCTTTTAAGAATATACTTATATCTTATATTTTATAATATTTTTTATGATTTTGTATAATAAAACTAATTGAGATCTACCAAACAAGATCTATATTGCATATTAAAAACATTACGAATTGAAAATTATAGACAATTTTTTTAGAGGTCAAATGCTCTCAAAAAGTCAAAAAGGGGACAAACAAATCGGGACGGAGAGAGAGTACGAAGCATGAATATTGGCACGGAGACAAACACATGACACATAAATTATAAAAAAATGAGAGCACAGACACGGCAGGAAACACAACAAAAATCAAGAAAATTATGTTATACCAATGGAAACATAGTTATTTGAAGAAGCATTAAGCATCAATTAATATACTAACAAGCATCAATATAGGTACAACAACCTAGTAATTTTTATGCTTTAATCATTTGTTTTATACGAAGAATTGATCATCCATTTTCACTAGAATTAAACTTTCAATCCATTCCTTGCTTTTAGGTTTTCATCTATATATGTAAATTCAACGATTTCTAGAATTTCAATTTCATTACTTCCTCCGTCCCAAATTTTTTTCTTGTTAAATGAAAAGTTGGAACAATATATTTTTTCAAGAATAATTCAGTTTTTGCACAAATTGAAAAATTTCAATGTTTTGATAAATGTGTATTTTTCTAAGTTATCGTTTCACAAATCCTATATTTTTTTTTTTTGGGACGGAGGTCAACTTTCTTTTTTATTTCTGCGAAAATGTGAAAACATAAAAAGGCAGAAGTTTATAACTTTTGGAAAGTCTTCAGCAGAACTGTAATACTCTCCAGTTGGAAACTTTATCTGCAAACCTCAAAAACCCTAGCTTCTCTCTCTCTCTCTCTCTCTCTTGTTGATTTAAAAGCTTCAAAATTAGGAGTAGATGGAACTTTACCGAAAAAAGGACCTAGTTTGATCTTTTGTGCTGAAACACAAGGAATGCCTTTCTGCACCTTCTGTTTGTGGGAGTCATAAAACCGCTTTTTGGAGTGCTTTTGAAACGGCAAAAAAAAAAAGAGAAGAGAAATTAGATACCTATACGTGATACCGAAATCTACCGTACGATCGAGGCAAGTGAGCACGGACAATGGTTAACGACCCATGCCAGTTGATGTGCTAACTCTTAGCTCTAACTATGTGGCTCAAAAGATTTATTCCGAGTTATACAGTAGCTGCTCACAAATCTTTATATACCAATTCCAATTCCATTTCTTAAGCTATGTGGGATCTTAATTATAGAGTTAACGCGGACAATGGTCTTACCCATGTTTTATATATGTTTGAAACCATAGTAGTATTTTCTGAAAAAATTTAAAATTACATAGGGTTGTCCGTCTAATATCTTTACAAAATATCTAACACTCTCTCCATCCAAGTTTTTTTTTAAAAAAAAAAGTTCAATAACCGCCCTCACAAGATTTTTTGTATAGAAGAATTCACCGTATATATATTTTGTGTTTTTTTAAAAATACTTTTATGCTTAGGATTTTGCAATTTATTGTATAATATTTACGATTAATCATCTCTTTGGTATACTAGCATTCTTGTAATTTGTATTAACACAATTCGATACCGCCTTTTATACACTACGATTCTTTCTATTATCATTCACGTACGTCATATTGAAATCTTGTGTTCGTCCATGCATATTATGCACAACCAAAAATTTACACACACGTATATACATAGATGTTTGTGTGTATATATATGTATATCGGGGCGGTTCCGGGGACCCTTAAAAAAACCCCCCCAAGTTTCCGATCGAATTTTGATGATCCGAGCCGCTCAATGTAATCAGAACATGATTTTAAGGGTACCTACGAGAAATCAGCAAAAAAAATGACCGGGAAGAGCTTCATCCGAATAGTTTTTCATTGAACTTTATTGAATAGTTCAATAAAAAACTGCTCAAATCAAGCCCTTCCCGGTCATTTTTTTTGCCAATTTCTCGCGGGTACCCCTAAAATCACGTTCTGAACACATTGAGCGGTTCGGATCATCAAAATTCGATCGGAAACTATGAGATTAAGATTTGGAGGGTTTTTTTAGAGGTTTTTTTAAGGGTCCCCGGAACCGCCCCGTATATATATATATATATATCTATTTGTATGACTACAAATATACATATAGCTTATTAATTGATTCTGATGAACTTAAAGGAAAGTGTGGGTGATCACTGCTCAGAAAATGGCTGCCACTGGGTTTACTTACCGCAGACAGCTCTCAGTTAAATATGGAGGAGACTGACTGGTAGTACTTCATGTGTTAGTCTGATCAGTAATGCATGCATACATACTGGAGTAGTATATATAAAACTAAGAACTCCCTTTTGATTGGGTACTCAGGCCTTTTTTTTTTTGGTAATGAAAGATGCGATTACAACTACGAATTAAAAATAAGTCGGGGTATTTCACCCCAGTCTTAGATTCAAAACATTATATGACAGAAAAAAGAACAACATTAAAAGAGGTAAAGCCCAAATTTTGATTCAACGCCTTCCGAGCTAGCAAGTCGGCACATCGATCGATTCGCTTCCCGGTAAACATGCTTGAGGTTAACCTCTGCGAATATCGATCCCTCCAGCAGAAACCTGCAATCAGCAATCAAATTACTCATGAGCGGATGCACACTGCCCTTGAGTTTGGTCCTGGATAACATTGTTCACTGCCAAAGCATCAGTACACACAACTAACATTAGCAAAATTGCAGTCCTTGGCAAGTTTGAGGCCATCCCATAAGCCCCAAAGCTCCGCTGCCAAAGCCGAACGAGTCCCAATCCTCCTCTTAAAACCCAAAATGAAAGCCCCATTATGGTCTCGAAAAAGACCCCAGATATATATGTATGGTACCCGTCAACTCTGCCAGAGAGTATTAATTGTTGAAAAATTGAATTTTACCAAAGAGAATTTGGTGGGACCACACCGCGTGAGGTGGGCCCAACAACAGTGAATAAATTCCATTAAAGATGAATGAGAAATTGTCTCATTATGGGAATTGGAAAAGCCAAGTGACGTGCGTGTGCGCCGTCACCAAACACCTAAATTAGACCGGGGCCGGAGCTCAGGATTCGTGGGCCCGCGACCTGTGGTTCGAGGTCTGTGGTCTATAATCGATCTAATCTAGATTGGTTTGGAATTGGTTGTGCTTTATTGGGTCTGAACTATTCTCGTTTGGATGGTTCAGTTACAGAATCAGTTGTGCGCAACTGATTAATACTGGGTTGAATGCCCAGAATAAAACCAATGATTTGATTATGGAATCAATTGCTAGATTAATGACTGTAGCAGTATGAAATATTGAATTGGCCCTATTGAATGGGTAGGCTCCCCTATTGAATTCTCGTATTCAATAAGAAGACTCCTCCTCGATTATATAAAGGAGTTCGGTTCCTTTGTTTCATACACAAAAAAATAAAATAAAATGAGAGCTCTCTATCTGCAATATTGTTCTTCTTTTGAGAGAGAGAGAGAGAGAGTACACAGTGCCGGCTCATATATTTTGGAGGCCCGAAGCAAATTTTGTATATTGAGCCACTTATATATTTATGATTTCTTTAAAAAATTAACAAAAAATCAAACTAAAAGAATATAATTATGACAATATAAATGTAAAAAAAATATGTTTGCATTATGGAGATGCATGGGAGTCGAACCACACACTCACAATAGCATGACAGTATCATGTGACCACTAAATCAAGTATCTAGTTTGCATTTTTATCTGGAAACATTCTAATATTAATACATAAGTTACATTACATTGGGGCCTCAATTTTGGACCAAAATTCGGGGGCCGGAAGTGGTTGCTTCCCTAGCATATCCTATAAGCCGGCCCTGAGAGTACAGATACAAGTTCGTTCGACAGGTAGTCTACGGCGGTGCTCCGGCGGCTGAGTGGAAACCGAGTCAACCTTGGGAGACAAATACCGACACAACCTCCAGCACCGGTGAGGCGGCGAATTTGTCTTAAGGGCACCGTTGAATAAAACGGGTCTCGGTTTGCAAATTCTTATTCCTTTATGTTTATGTTTCATATTCTGTAATTCAAATTCATGTAATATTCTTTTCAATTGTAAATTTCTAGAAATTAGTAAAATCGATTACTGTTTTCCGCACTATATTTTCCTACAAGTATTGCCCAATGCTCGCCCTATTAATTGCATATATATCACACCATTACTATCTATAGGCAACCTCGCCGCCCTAGATGTTGGAATTGAAGCTAAAGTTCCCACCACATATGGGTAATGTTATGAGTATGTTTAGTCCCAATAAAGAGTTATGGGGATTCCAACCTAGGGCGCCTTATCCCATGCATCAAGTTTTGCACCACTGAACCAACCCCTTTGCTGTACTCAGACTTAGTCATCACCATTGATCCATTCGTACTACTTTGATCAGCTTTTACTTCTATCCTTTTTAGTTGATTGTTATGTCATTTTTAGTTCTAGAAATGTGTGGAAAATGTTCAAGAATGTCTGAGAGAGAGAGAGAGAGAGAGAGNAGAGAGAGAGAGAGAGAGAGAGAGAGAGAGAGAGAGAGAGAGAGAGAGAGAGAGAGTACCCTTGCAGATTTTGATATGTAGGTCAAATCTTGATGTGCGTATATATCTAGAAATAAAAACCGATAAACTCCAGGGGTGCCATTGTTTTAATTGGGGGAATTAATGTTTTCCAAGTCTACAAAACTGGTGAGCCAAAGTAATTTTACTGATCCACCACAGGTCTACAGATATCCTCTTATTTTTTTGATTCAATTTCTAGCCTAGCTAAGAAGCACGTACGTACGGATACGGGCACAGAACACAAATCTAGCTAAGAAGTACGAATATGGACATGGAACACGTATATGAGACGATATGAATACGTGAGTATGTCATTTTTCCGAAAAAAATATTAGGACACGAAAATATTAAGGACACATCAATATTATTTCATCTTATAGAGTTGTCTTATGAATTGAAATAATAAGAGATCGAAAATTATTTCTATGAAGTTATGATTAACGCAAATTGTTTGACCCTATGAAGATGCAAATCAACGGTCACAATATAAGTGTTCATGAACTAAACATCCATGAAAATTTTGACTCTCTGGATCAGTTATGATATTGGTAATGGCAAGATGCGTCCTTAACGTGTCCCCAAAGTGTCCTAGAGTGTCTACGACGTGTCTGAGTATAACACTATAAAACCCTATATTTTGGCATTTCCGTTACATGTCTGGAGAGTGTCGTGTTGTGTCCGTGGTCGAAACGAATCGGATTCAAGTAGGTAAGGTTAGTGTAGATGACTCATGTTTCTTGTATTAAGCTAAAAAAGAGAAACACCACTTCCAGTTCTTGTTTTAGTGTCAACTGCCGCCAAGCAAAAGAAGTAAGCAAAACGTGGACGGCAGGATTCGAACCTGCGCGGGCGGAGCCCACATGATTTCTAGTCATGCCCGATAACCACTCCGGCACGTCCACCTTGCGTGACACAAAGCGTCCAATATTATAAATAGAGCAACATATTGCGAGATACACTTTGATGTAGCTTGTTGTCAAAAAGACAATTTTTGTGTGATGATTCTGATGAAGCCTAATCTCTCAAGCAAGAAATCGAACTTCTTACGTACATTGGAACGGGCATCGTTGCGAATTCACCTCCATCGATCCTCAAAATCAGTCGATTCAAGACGAGCATTCACCATTGAAATTCAACAACATTTCACTATGTTCCGTTCCGGATTGGGTTCTTATAAAAATAACCACTTATTTGTAATTTTCAAGCTTAAAAATAGTAGGTTTATTGAAATAAAAAAAAATATGTAATATGGATATTGTTTGATAGAGATTTCGATGAGATCTATCAAACCCTGCAAAAAAAATTAAAAAATTATTTCTGTAAGCCCATTATTTTTAAGTTTGAAAATAGGTCTTTATTTTTTAAGTACTTATTTGAGAAAGTGGAACGGGGCTAGTATTCTTTGTAAAGTATTGAGTAAAGTACTCGATACTCACATAAAGTGTGAGCCTCATGTGATTATGATTCACTTCGTTTTTTCTCCTTAGTTGGCATCTTGCTAATTAAAGATTTGGGTCTGAGATATGTACTTGTTGCCTTTCTTATTGTCCATTTGGTCTTTGTAACAGCTTTCAAAAATTAATAAAAAAAATTCGCCCTTACAAAAAAGGTTATTCACAATAACCCACCCAATGTTTTTCCCACATGGGCTTCCCTCCATCTACACACCATTCAACCCGCCAGTTACCAACAAAGAATCGCCTCCACGAAATTCAAAAGTACTCAAAACCCAAGACGCGGCAACAGGGATGAACTATAAATTCACACAGGAGTTTGAAACTTGACAATTTTATGAGGTAGGCTAGAAGTGAGAAATCTCTTATAAATTTCGTAGTTTAGGCGTGGATAACCTGTTTTTGACCGAATTGGATAGAAAAATAGTCGAGGGGCACGTATACTGACCCGGACACCCTTTGAAGAAAAAAATACTCCCTTTGTCTCATAGAGTTGGTCACCTATGAAACTACGTGCAATTTTTAAGCCTAAAAGTAATGTACTTATCGAAATAATTTTTGTACCATATGAATCTTATTTGAGAGATCTCGATAAGTTTTTAAGAAAATAAAAAAATTGAAAAGTTATTTTAATAAAGACAATATATTTTTAAAGTTTAAAAATTAAAGGTATTTTCATAGGAATTAGGAACCAATCCTATCACGGAGGAGTACCCATTTCGAGGAGGATTTCCTCTCCACTCCCACACCAAAAAAAAAACCCAAAGACCTACAAAATCCTCACAGTCAACGATCGGAGCTCAAGATTTGACCCCAATTCTCTCTCTCTCTCTCTGTCCACTATGCAGCCGGACTCCGACCTACCACCCCTCTCCGCCATCAAAGTCAAGCCCTCCCCTTCTCCTTCCCGCTTCGCCCCTCCCATTCCCATTCCCACAACCGACACCCCCACAGCCGGCGCCCAACGCCGCATCGGCATCGCCGTCGACCTCAGCGACGAGAGCGCCTTCGCCGTCGAGTGGTCCGTCCGCCAATACCTCCGCCCCGGCGACGCCGTCATCCTCCTCCACGTCCGCCCCACCTCCGTCCTCTACGGCGCCGATTGGGGCGCCGTAGACCTCTCCGTCGTCAACGAGGAGTCGAAGCAGAAGCTCGAGGACGAGTTCGACGCGTTCACGGTGACGAAAGCCGATGACGTGGCGCAGCCGCTTGTGGAGGCGGGGATTCCGTTTAAGATCCATATAGTGAAGGATCATGATATGAAGGAGAGGTGAGCTAGGTTTCGGTCCGTTATATTCTGTGTTCGATAACTCAGTCTTCTAGGTAGGGCTTTTTAAACGACTCACCGAGCCGTTCGCTAGCCGCACGATGCTCGCCTTGGAACTCTAGTAAATGAGTGGAGTTCGAGCTCGAGTTTTAAGCTCGTTTAGGAAAAGAGCGGAGCTTTGAGTTAGTTGTAACTCAGGCTCGATTATAAAAGAGCAGCTCGATGCTTGGCTCGCTTGTAAATCTGTAAATGAGTGGAGTTCGAGCTTGTAAATCTGTAAATGAGTGGAGTTCGAGCTTGAGTTTTAAGCTAGTTTAGGAAAAGAGCGGAGCTTTGAGTTAGTTGTAGCTCAGGCTCGATTACAAAAGCTCGGCTTGTTGTAGAGGCTCAGACTGTAGGGGAGCTTTAGTTAGTTGTAACTCGGCTTGATTATAAAAGCTCGGCTCGTTTGTAGTGGCTTGCAAGGTTTGTAGAGGCTTGTGGACTAAACGAAGCGTGCTCGAACACTTCGATAATAAATGAGCCGAGCTCGAGCTCGAGCTAGACTAGTTTTGAACGAGCCAAGCTTGAACGCGTCAAGACTTGGCTCGCTTGCAGCGCTACTCCTAGGTGTTATCAACTCGGTGCAGTTCACTTTAAATAGGGCTTTGCCTGGCGTTAAAGGGACCGCTAGTAGATGGTGGGATTGATACCCGATATTTAGTTTAGCTATAGTCGAGGTGTGCGTAAACTTTACCCGAACAATATGAGTTATAAAAAAACAGCCTTTGACATGGACAACAGAAATAAGAAACTAAACTGAACTGAGAAAAGATAACAGAAATATCTAAATTTTACAAATATTTAACCAAAAATTGAAGTTAAAGTTTCATTTTGTGTGAATCAAGAAAATGGACAAATTCAAATGGAATCAATAAAACGCGGGTTTGGTTTGTTTCGGACTTATTTTGTTCAATCTGAGTTTTGTCCTCTTGGCTAACAGGTTGTGCTTGGAAGTGGAGAGGCTAGGGTTGAGTGCGGTGATTATGGGGAGTCGTGGGTTTGGTGCGACGAAGAGAGATAATAGTGGGCGGCTTGGGAGTGTTAGCGATTACTGTGTGCGCCATTGTGTTTGTCCGGTGGTGGTTGTGCGGTATCCGGAGGAGAAAGACGGCGGTGGTGGTGCGGAGCCTGTAGTTTCTGTGGCTTCTGCGGTGGAAGATGAGGAGGAGGAGGAGCCTGAGTACCATGATGCCACCGATCATCGGAAAGGTTTGGGTTTTCCTTCAGTACTTCATGAATCTTTTCTGTTGAATAGGATAATCTTACGCTATGTTTGCATAGATGTCTATCTTCAATTAAGGAATTTGATGTTGTTAGTCAATCCCGTGTCTGATTGATAAGCAATAAGTGGAAAGATCATAAGAAAATTAAGACTCTGACCAACTTAGGGAAGAACTAAAGGATGCTGAACTAAATTAGAAATTATAGAATGTAAAAATTCTGAAGAGTGAAACTTTCTGGCAAATATGAGTTTGTGAACTCCTCGATTTGATGAATCCTATTCAAGAATGAGAAATGGAAAAAAACCCACAGCTCTTGGACATGGTTATTCTCCTCCTCATCGTTCATGCATTAGAAATCTTTTTATGTGGATTTGATTGTGGTCTCAAGATAATAATGAAGACTAGTCTAGCTTTACCAGGAAAACTTGCATGTTTTAGCACATTTACTGGTTTTTAGCCCAAGTTCTATTTGCATCTGATTATAGTGGTAGTCACTTATAGAAAAGATTTTGGAAGACACTGGAACATGCATCCTGCTTGATGTGAGGGTTCTCTTTTTGCTTTGGCAGAATAAAGTTGAAATCTATTGTACGTTCCCAAATTCGACCAATGGAATTCTGTGAGCCGAGCTTCACAGATAAAGCATCATGGTGTGAAAAGATTGGACTAAGTGGTAAAACATCATAGAAAAGTTAAGCCTTCAGGTTTTGGGTGCCTGTGCTATGTGCTTGTGTATTCAATAATTTGATGCAAGGATGCAACTTTTTAACTTGAGTTAATTGCCCTGGAGGGCGTTGGATTTTTCAATCCCTGTATCGTGTAATTTGGGATGCACATATGAGAAGCATGAATCATGCTGGTATTGATGAATGTTTAGATACTCCACATTCCTGGTCTTGTTATGGATTAGGATAGGAAATCCCCTCTATTTAGCCCTTTTTTTTTTGGGTAAGTAATTTCATTTCACCAAAAACACGGCAACTACAAAAACAACGGGGCATCCCCCTGAACAACAATACAATGAACAACAAGGCTATACAAGTCAGCCATTATTTATCCTAAAAACTTTAGAGCTAAGTAACCAATCATCACAAATTTGTCTATTAAGGCAAGAAAACTTTACAGAATTGAAANCTTTTACCTTTCCTTTGAGCACTAGCCCAAATAAGCTCCTGATGCAAAGGAAGAGGCCCTCTAGAAATGTTATTTTTATGCAAAACACAGCTCTAGATCATTGCAGAAAATTGGTATTCAAAAAACAAATGGGCATGAGACTCTTCACAAGCCATACACAACACACATACTGGATTTAATAGGCCGTACTTGCAAAATATGAGGATGCAAAAGTTCTGTATCTTTGTTGAGCAGTCAGATCAAGTGATTGAGTCAGTTCAGACACAGGATTTTGGATTGCTTAGTAATGAGCCCACACCTCTTGGATGTGTGCTTGAATTGAGTATATTGGGATTTAAACAATTGACCTGTAAATCTTTGAGAACCCCATAAATGTGAGTTAGGATAAGTCACCTTAAGAATGACTGATGTATTTGGTGTTTGTCATTTTGTTGTAAATTGCCTAGTGAGATAAGAAATGTAGACTCAATGTTATGTATTTTACATTCATTTAACTAGGTTCGGAAACCCTAGGAATATTCTTATGAAGTCGGATGGAATTAATTTTTGGTGCTTATGCTTAAAACGTACAAATTCCAATATACCACTTTCTTAAGCAATGTGCACCTTCAACGAGGAGGGAGCTTAACATGATGATTTAGTGTTGTTACTATAGCCTATAGTAACCTGATTATAGTATGTCTTATGTTTTGATGGCAGATAACTAGCTGGAACTCCAAGGAGGACTCTGTTAACTGCAGGTTATTTTTGGTAAGTACAAATATGCACATTGGTGTCACATATTTGACCTCAAGGTGAATTTGTCATGCTCTGGGGCTCTCATAATTGAATATCTCCAACCCCTGCACACATGCCTATGCTTAAATACTATCTGAAGTGGCCTTCTTTTGTTTTTGTTTTTATTGATACTTTGCTTCCCTTGTTGCAGTTGCTTCTGATATTTGGTATGTCTGAAGGGGGCTTCTGGATTTTCTTTTGGTGCTATGTAAATTCTGGAAGGCGTATCAGCTGCAATTTAAGCCCGGCTGTATAAGAACTGATTACATGTTATTGATAGGTGGATCACGAGAAGTAAACGAGCAGTGGTTGTTCACTCCGTCTCTCCTTACCAACTAATTGTCAGTTGTTAACTGAATCCTTGTACGGACATATCACGCATTTTCTGGGAATAAAATTCAGCTTTTGCTTATGCGCCGATGTAAATTTGCATAAATTAGTTTCCTGAGCTGTATGAAGGTTTTATCACGAAATGGATTTCACTACTAGGAAACGAATCTCTGGTAGATACGGAGAAATCTATGTAACGGGCACTTATCCCGTGTACTCGTTTGTGTTTCTCTCCTGAAACGGGCCCTGATTTCCTATCTAATCAGAAATTCGATGTTCTAAAAAGTTTGAGAATGTATGTATTGGTTTTTTTTTTTTGCACCCCACATTATTTACATGCTTACTTCCAAAACTGTCAAATATGGACGAGGCCATTAGTCCTTCGAAATGAAAATGGACATTGCAGCCTTCATTTTCGAACAAAGCATATGTAAAACATCCGCAGCTTTCATTTTCTTCTCCTCAGTTACGTTGATTGTGGGGGATATATCGATTAGGGGTGTCAAATGGGCTGGTTTGGGTCAAAATGGGCAAGTTGTAAGTGGGTTGGGTCTTTAATGGGTCATTGACCCATTTAGACCCATTAATTATGAGTTCAATTACCCATACCCGATCCGACCCATTTATTTAAAATTAAACCCGCCCCGCCCATTAACCCAATTACATACTATATACTGAAATTTTAAAATGACTAAAATACCCATATACACTGAAATGACCATATTACCCCTATTCATTTAAATGACCATATTACCCCTATTCATTTAAATGACCATATTACCCCCTATCTACATCTCTCTCTCTCTCTCCAACGTCTCTCTCTATCACTCTCTAATCAGAGCTTTCTATCACAAAATCTGCATTTGTACGTCGTCCTTAAGGCCCCGTTCGGCTAAATAAGCCAACTGACTTATTTTTTTGTCTTTATTCAATTTTTTTTCGTATTTGTTAGTTTTTCGTCACTTTTTTGGGAATTATTATATCATCATGACGAGAGGAATCTAAAAAGTAAAAAATTATGATCGAAATCTAATTTTTTTGAATAAAGACAAAAATAAACTAATAAGTCTATTTTTTCGTTTTTATTCAAAAAAATGAATTTCGATAATAATTTTTTACTTTTTAAATTCCTCTCGTCATGACGATGCAAGAATCCCAAAAAATTGACGAAAAACTAACAAATACAAAAAAAAAATTGATTAAAAAAAAAAAAAAGGGCCAATTGATTTATTTAGCTGAACGGGGCCTAACTCTCTCTGTTTTTTCTTCCCAATTTTTTCGACTTTGACAGAAAAAGATAGTAGAATCCCAACCAACTCCCCTTTTCCCTCTCTCACAATTGTTTCCTCCTTTTTATCGGATTACTATTACAGCTAATCACAAACGTAAATGCAAATCNATACTATCTAACATGTTTGTGTTTTCAGTTTTTGTTGTTTTCAAAAAGATTATTATCAAACATGTTTCTTATTTTTGTTTTTATGAAAACATAAACCTGTTTCTATTTCTAGTTTTTAAAAAACTGAAAATTGAAAAGTGAAAAGGTTACCAAACGCACCCTAATCGTCACAATCCCCAATCACATTACTCTCTTTCCCTTGAACCACGAACGAGGCAAGAGAGAGAGAGAGAGAAGTTTCCTGCAACTTATCTTCTTGATTTTCTTGATTTGGGAGTGGTTCATTGATATTGATATGGCTGTTGAATCTCAATTTTATGGAGAGAGAGAGAGAGAATTTGGTTCCGGAAATTTTTTCATGCGAGAGAGCTGTTCCACTATTTTTTTAGTGGGTTATATGCATACCTTATTGGGTCATTTAAGTTGATCCAATTGAGACCCATTCTAATCCAACTTATAAATAGGTTGGGTTGGGTTGGGTTTATTTTTAAGTTGATGGGTTTGGGTTTAATTTGCCACCCCTAATATCGACGGAGGGTTTGGTTGCTGCTGTTAGGCTTTTGTTTGGGAAAAATGCTCCTAACTGAAACTCATTCCACTAGCACTAAAAAGACCTTTTTATTTTTGTCCTTAATTGAATTTTTTCTCGTTTGTTAGTTTTACGCCAAATTTGTTTGACTTTTTGATTCATCTTGACTCGGAAAAGTAAATTTTTTTTTACTTTTACCAAAATATTTTGGGAAATAACCATTTTTAAGTAAAAAAAAATTGACTTTTTTGACTTTTTTTTTTGCTAAAAATGGTTATTTCTCAAAATATTTAGGTAAAAGTAATTTTTTTTACTTTTCCGATCAATAATCCACAAAAATTTGACATAAAACGAACAATCACATAATTTTTTTGAATAAGGACAAAATGTTCTAAAAAAAAAAGTTCTTAGCAGAACTTAAGATTAATTTGAAAAGGAACCAATTCATAAAATCTAGTAATTCTTGATGAAGAGAGAGATCCAAGTAACCAACCCTTTTTCCATGAAGTTTATATTCTTGTTTAGAATCTCTAGCAAACTAAAGTGAATTACAAGAATCGATAGAAAAAACTCAATCAACGATTAAAATTCATCAAAGTTTGGAAATTGATTTTAGCACTCCAAAAATTGATGGAGGAGCTCCAAAATAACGTCGTTTTGTGTATCAATACAGTTTAATTTTGAAGTTCGTTTTGAAACTTCTCCATCAATTTTTAGAATGCCAAAATCACATCCTCAAAGCTTTGCTAAAAGTGTTCTTGTTTCTCTTTGGATATACCATTAATTATAACTGCTCACGTACGTACCTTTTAGAGTGGAGAAAGAAAATTTGCAGAAGAAATCAAAAAAGAGACAAAGGGTAGAGAGAGAGAGTGTCTCGATATTAGAGAGAGAGGGAGAGAGAGAGAAAGAGTATGTACGTGTCAGACAAAAGCCGGGAGAGGGTTTGGCCCAAAACGGCGCTGTTTTGATGGGCTGCAAGTTGCAGCTCATTTAGAGCACTGCAGGGACTCGGAGTCCCTTTTGATTATAGTAGTAGGAGGATGTAGTGGTGGCGCCTTTCAGCCCTTGAATCAATTCATTAATGTGTTGTCACTCTATGGTTAAAAACTTAAAAGCTCCAGAAGATCTGGATAGAGAAAATGCGGAGAGAGGATACGCCAACTACCCTACACTGGAGAGTGTAGGGTACCCTACACTGGAGAGTCACTATACACCATCTACTCTATGAAAAGCACTAGTCTTATATGGTGATGATCCTGGAAGGTGGGTTTGTCTGACTTATGGTTGGAAACGCGTTAATTATTGGTCTACATTTTGGATTTGGCTCTTGACTTGCTTCAAGGGAACTTACCTGGAAGAAAGTATTTTATGGTCTCGGACGAGGCCAAGACCCAACGCTTCAGGAAAATGACTATAACTGATTTGTCAAAGGCGGTATGCGATGACTTTTCCTTAGTCTGGTTGATTAAATGGGCATAATCTGATTCTGAAAATCTTGGGAAACTTTCATTTTTTAAGTTAAGGTTCTGTTAGAGTTGAGTTTTGTTCACCCTCTACTCTCCTTCCTATTGGTTGAAATGATGTGGACCCCATCACAAAGTGATGTATGCTTACCAAAAAGTGTATTGCATGATAAGCATGACATCACTTTGTAGTGGGGTCCACACCATTTCAACAAATGAGAGAGAGGGTAATGTTTACCCTCTTTTAAGGAGGGTGAACAATATTGCACTCGTTTTGCTAGGGTTGCGCATTTTCTCTATAAAAGGGCTGTAACCTCATTATATAAGCATCTTTTTATCAATAATATTCATACTTTATCTCTTTCTCTCGTGGACTTGAATTTATCATTCCTCTAGATTAGTACGCAACTAATCCCTTGTTAATTCCGTTGCGTCAGCAATATATGGGCCGTCCCAAATTAATTACATGATTAATTAATTAATGTGAATTAACTAATTCATTTCGGCTGGATAAGACGGAACAATAATTCTACAACCACACCCATTTTACACACCTAAATACACACCCACACACAATGCACACTCTAGTGTGTGTGGAGCCAAGTGTGTGTGAGTGTGTATTTGGGTACGGTGGTAGAATGATTGAAGGTGGAAATGCCTATTATGGTGGGATGAGCTTATCTCCTAAGTTGGAAGGTTGGGAGATCCCACATTAATTTTGTGGAGGTTGTTGAGAATCATTGAATCAGTTCATTAATGTGTTGTCTGTCACTCTGGAGAGAGACGACCCAACACTGGAGAGTCACCATTCACCATCTACTCAATGAAAATCACTAGTCTTATGGTTCATAACATGCCAGTGGAAACGTTATCTGAAAATCTAGTTGCCAACACCGATAATTCGAGGGATGACAAATTTTGCTCATCCTGTTTTCTTGTTGATCTTTTCATTTCCGCTATTCGCTACCGCCTTGACAGATACAATCTTACAAGGACAGTCAGTCACAACCTCAACCACCATCACATCTTCTGGCAATGTATTTGAGTTGGGATTCTTTACTCCTGGGTATGAGAACTCCACAACAAGCAGTTATCTGGGTATTTGGTACAAAAGAGTTTCGAAAAGAACCATTGTTTGGGTAGCCAACAGGGATAACCCTCTCACAGGTTCCTCCAAGGTTCTCACCATAGAGGCGGATGGAAACCTGGCGATACTGGATGGAAGACTTTCTTACAAGGTGTCTAACATATCATCAAGTGGAAACACTAGTGCTACCCTTTTGGATTCAGGAAATCTGGTTTTGATTGATAGGAGATCTGGCAATTTACTGTGGCAGAGCTTTGACTACCCTTCTGATACTTTCTTGCCCGGAATGAAGCTTGGTTATGATAAGAGAAATGGAAAAACTTGGTCTTTGTTGGCCTGGAAAAGCAAGGAAGACCCAGGCCCTGGAGTTTTTTCTGTTGAAGCTGATCCTGAAGGGACAAACCAGTTTTTCATCTTACAAGGGTCTCAAAAGTATTGGACTACTGGGATGTGGAACGGACTTATTTTCAGTGAGATGCCAGAAATGCGCCTGAACTATGTGTTCGACTACACTTATTTTTCCAATGAAAATGGGAGTTATTTCACTTACTCTATGTACAATCCCTCGATAATTAGTAGATTGATGTTGGATACAACAGGGCAAGTAGCGCAGCTTACATGGCTTGAAAGCGTAGGTCAATGGAACCGGTTTTGGTCTCAGCCGAGGGGGCAGTGTGATGTTTACGCCTACTGCGGGACTTTTGCAACCTGCAATCAAATCACTCAACCGTTTTGCCAGTGTTTACGCGGTTTTGAACCCAATTCTGTAGGAGATCAGAATGCAGGTGACATGTCTGGAGGGTGCATGAGGAAAGCGCCTTTGCAGTGTGGCAATGATAGTGCAGTTAATGGGCGGAAAGACCAGTTCCTTCACATAGCTAAAGTACGATTGCCTGCCAATTCAATAGTACTCTCGCAAGTTAAAAGTGTTGGAGACTGTAAATTGGCTTGCTTTAGTAACTGCTCATGCTCTGCCTATACTTATAGCGTCAGTGGATGTTCCATATGGGGTAACGAGCTCTTGAATGTGGTACAGCTGATGGATGATGACCCTAAAGGAAAAGATTTCTATCTAAGACTTGCTGCTTCTGAGTTTCCTAGCCAGGGCAAGGGTAAATGGATTATTCCAGCCCTTGTAGTTCCCATGACGCTGCTGGCTACTGTTAGCTTCTTTTATTGCTGGAGGAGGCGAAAGTCACAAAACAAAGGTACGAATTTCACCCTTGCAAAACAAAACTAATCCAATTAAAGGGATGTAAGTTACATGAAAACAGTGTTTCCCTTTTTAGTAGTAGTAGAAAGGATATGCTTGTTACATCATGCAGTGCTCAGTCTCCTCGGTTGTTTTATAAATATACAGTTTTATCTCTTTATTTGAGAGGGAAAGTACGGGCTGGCAATATATTGTGAACTCAAAATTTGTCATTGTTTTACTTAGCAGGGGAGGATTTGGTGTTATTTGATCTTGGCACAAGCATTGGAGCCGCTGGTCGTATACTGAATGAAGCTGGCAAGAGTCATACCGGTAAAAAGAAGGAAATTGATTTGCCATTGTTCAGTTTCGCAAGTGTATCAGCTGCCACTGATAACTTCTGTGATGAAAATAAGCTCGGAGAGGGCGGTTTTGGACCTGTTTACAAGGTAAGATTCAACCTATCTGAGATCTTTTAATTCTTGAACGGGGATTACTATACAGAAAGGCTCGTTTTATCTTCCTACTGTAGTCATGTTCACTCATCATGTTACTTTTAGACAGTATTTTCCTTTTAGTTTTCTGTGGCATATGAATAATCAAGGGCTCCATATCAGGGGAAGCTACAAAAGGGGGATGAAGTGGCTGTGAAAAGGCTTTCAAGAAAGTCTCGACAAGGATTGGAGGAATTACAAAATGAGGCATTGCTCATAGCAAAACTTCAACACAAAAATCTTGTGAGACTATTGGGCTGCTGCATTGCTAAAGATGAAAAGATTTTGATCTATGAATACATGCCCAATAAAAGCTTGGATTTCTTCCTTTTTGGTTTGTACTTCCTGCATACTTGAGTAGATTGGATTACACCAGATTCTTTATTTGTTTTTACTACCACTCGGGAAACTTATTTTGGGTAGATGTTCTGTTTAGTAATTTGGATGTGAAATTCTGACAGATCCAGTCAAATACGGGATACTGAACTGGGAGTCACGTGTTAACATCATTGAAGGAATTGCTCAAGGGCTTCTCTATCTTCATCAGTATTCCAGGTTACGAATTATCCACAGAGATTTGAAAGCTAGCAATATTCTCTTGGATAAAGATATGAACCCGAAAATATCTGATTTTGGGATGGCAAGAATTTTTGGGGGAAATGGATCACAAGCGACAAATCGAATTGTCGGCACTTAGTAAGTAAAACATAGGATTAGCTTCTTACACTCCAGCACCTTTGCACCAAAAGAATTTATTTTTGCAGAAAAATACGATATTGACACTACTAAATGATCTGGTTTGATACTTAAATCAGCGGCTATATGGCACCAGAATATGCCTCGGATGGTCTCTTCTCAATCAAATCGGATGTCTTTAGCTTTGGAGTCTTGTTGCTAGAGATTTTGAGTGGCAAAAAAAATACAGGCTTTTATAATACTGACTCCCTCAATCTTCTTGGATATGTGAGTACCACAATGATAATTACTTCTCTTAACATTTTCTTTTCCATTATTTTTTCTTTTCTGCTTTCTTTCTTTATGTTGTAAACATGAGCCAATTCACAATGTATCAAATTGAGATATGCTAATCGTGTTATTTTCAATTCAGGCATGGGACTTGTGGAAGAGCGGTAGGGGAGAGGGCATAAAGGATCCAACATTGCAAGATATATCTTCTACAAATATGCTGCTGAGATACGTAAATATAGGTTTCCTTTGCGTCCAAGAAAGTGCTGCCGATAGGCCTACCATGTCGGATGTCATATCGATGCTTAGCAATGAACTTATGCTTCTAGCCTCTCCTAAACAACCTGCCTTTTCAACTAGTAGAAGTGTGCCGGATCTAAATTCAAGCAAACAATTAGAGATTTGTTCAATAAACGATGTGACAGTGTCAATTTTGGAAGCTCGATAACTGCTCAGACTTCCATCTCACATTCATTGTATTGTCATAGTTATTTCCAAGGGGATATTCATGTTTATATTTTCAAGTAGAATGAAAGTAGCTGGAAAACTTGTTGAGCTCGAATGTAATGGTCTGTATCTTAGGTAAAGGAGTCCAAGGTATTGTTGAGCACTGATGTAAAGGAGTCCATTCACCATTAAATTATGCAGAAGTCATTTTTTGTTAGAAAAAGTTCAGTAGAAATACTTTTTTTAAATGAAGATGATCTGATTAGTCTCTGTCAAAATGGTAATTGAATTTGGCACTTACTGCCTAGATTCCATGAGTTGATGAGTTGGGAATCAGTTAATTTTTCAGGAAACTGCATGCAAAAGAATTTTGTTAAATTCGAAACTGGGCCAAACCCGCCCTCTCTAAGCTTATGGTTGATTGCGAAGTCATGTGTAGGACTAGGTACTGAAGCCAAGTCAAACAATCCCGAGACAAGTAGCAGCAGCTGCAGCAAAATCCTGAATGAAGCACCAGATTTAGGCTGACGCAATTTCATTGCCCAACATCAGAACCACAAATGACATGATTGGCCTATCTTCTGGACACAGTTGCACACATAATAGAGCCACATGTATGGATCTCAGCATTTCAGATTGATAGCATGAGTCTTCCTTCATAGCTTCATCAATCAATTCTAATGCCCTGCCTTCTTTGTAGAGTATCCCTGCCTGGATAACCCAATATGATTCATATTGTTAGGTATTTTCAGAACCATAACACAGGATATAGGTGATATGAATGCAGAAAAAATAAAGAATTCAAAAGCACAAACAACATGTACACTGGATGTACGTCCGTTCACCCGGTGTGGGCAATGCAAGATACATCAGAGTTTTCCTAAATGGGTTTGAATACTTTTATTCTCATCCTTAAATAGGCATTCTATTTAGAGGACTTATTTAAGTGGCCATCGATCCTAATGGATTTGAATACTTATGTTCTCATCTTTAAATTGGTTATATGATTCATTTTGCCCTTATTATTTAATTCTCTCACCCTCTCTCCTTTAATGCAATCTCTCTCTCCCCCCATTTATTACCAATCATTTATTACGTCCCATGTATTAGCTACCTACCAATTTTACATATATGATTAAAAATAATCCATGTTTAATTTTCATAAATTATTTTTTTGCAAAATTACCATGAAAAATATTATTCGGAACATGGTGTATATTCAATTCGATCATGTTTTTCATAAATTATTTTTCTCAAAATTACCATAAAACATATTTCAGAACATGGTCGATATTGAAATCGACCATGTTTTTCATGAATTATACAATGTTTTTTCATGAATTATTCTGGTGAAGACTAATAAAGGGCCCTAGTTGAGAGGTATATGAAATTAAGGCGGTCAAGTGTCAGGTTTTATATTTCACGAGATAATGAATTCGCGAACGTGTGAAAATTTAGGGGGCAAAATGTAATTAAGCCTATATTTTTCTTCACTTTTATGGGGGAAACATATTTCAAGGTAATAATTTGTTCGTCTCTTTTTATAAACATCCACTTTTTTGGGGGAAAAAATATTTTCCTGAAATTTTTTGTGGGTTCTTTTAAGTGGTACGAAAAACTTCAAAAAATTCAAGTACAACAATAAGTATAACGTTTTCATCCAAAAAAACCATGTTCTCCAAAAAGGAACAACCGAACAAACAAAAGTGGACGGAGGTACTACATTTGCAACCTCAAATCCAGTGGGACAACCGACAAGGGTGTGTGTTGTGCACCAATTCACAGCACGTATGTGTGCACCCGTTATGAGACCAACCCTAGGTCTCGTTATTTGATCTGAACCGTTGATCATGTTTCTCATCGAGTAGATAATCTACGTAAAAAATTTAGGTTGGTCGGACACCGATAACTTTTAGTGGTGAGCGATAAGTTTTAGGAGAAAAATAAAATAAAATCAACTATGGCTGTTTTTTTCTCATGCATGGACAAAGCATTTTGGAAACATAAGTATCGATATCCGATCAATCTAAAGTTTTATATGCAGACTACCCACTCGTCAACACGAACTATATGCACAGTTGAGACAAATAACAGGAGTTGGAGTAGGTCCCATAATACACATTTCTCTCACATCGATCGAGTTGCATCACTGCAAGTGAAACATCGTCTACTACCACTGCTTTTAAAAGGAGGAAATGCCATATGTTTTCTACGGCTTATTTACCTTTTTGGTCCCCAAAGTATTTCTGTCGTGCCACTTTGGTCCCCAATATTTCAATTGTAAACATTGCGTCCCCAATGTATCAATTTTGTGTTTAATTGATCCCTGGAGGTCACACCATTCCTTCCCTCCGTCAAATTGGAGGGCAAGTTTGGTATTTCATCATCTCCATAGCTTATTTTCTTTTTTGGTCCCCAAAGTATTTTCGCCGTGCCATTTTGGTCCCCAATATTATACCAATTGCAAGTTATGGATGGTGGAAGGACTGATGTGTAGGTAAGGAGTGGGGGGGCTACGATACACGGATCTGTGAGTTT
>CM019270.1:2450736-2464809 GCA_009746105.1 Rhododendron williamsianum | reverse complement strand
ACATAAATATAATTAAATAAGCTATTGATTTAAATAATAAAATATTTAAATTTTATTCGAAAAAAAAAACCACGGGACAAAATTCCGGGTTGTTACACATTCTGCATGTGTTAGAGGGTTAAAGCTCCACTCACTTTAGTTTCTTATGGTTTAGCTTGTTAAAGCTCCACTTGCTCTAGTTTCTTATGATTTAGTTTGCTAAAGCTTAACTCGCTCTAGTTTCTAAAGAAAGACCATAATATCGCTCTTGATCACTCAATTCACCATTTCGAAATGTTTGCGAACCATAATTCGGAAAGTTAGTTTCGAAACATAATTCTCGCTTGGTATTTGCATGCTCCTTTCTATGCTTAAGAGGTTTTGCCTAGCTTTATATTGGTTTAGCTTTTTCGTATTATGATTGTACGTTGATGTAGAAATTGTTAAACTCTTTAAGGGCACACTTTTTTTATTAAGCCTTGAGCACCAAAAATCCTTAGGCTGGCCCTGAGAACAACTAAGCATCTAACCATACTTTGGAGAAATTTTTTTAGTGCCGGGTGGGTACCACGTGGTGCCCACTCGGCACATCCAAGCCATCCGATGCACTTTTGGACGGCTTGGATTTGGAGAGAGAAAAAGGAGAAAGATAGAGGAGGGGTGAGAGAAGAGAGAATGTTTTAATCTGAGCCGTTCAAAAGTGTATCGGATAGCTCAGAAGTGGGCACAATGTGGGGTATACCCACCTGGCAACCAAAAGTTTCTCATTTCTTGGACTAGAGTTCAAAACCTGGTGTCACCATTTTACTTACCAAAAAGAAACCCAAAGAAAAACCTTTCCCAATGAGAGGCCACATCACTTGGGAATGAAGATAAAGGACTCACGCCTGTAGGGCTTTGCAGTTCTTCAATGGTGCTAGTACCATACCCAAATACACACCCACCATTCACATAAGTGGTGGGTCCCACACACACTACACACTCTAGTGTGTGTATGGGGCCCCCCACTCATGTGAGTGTGGGTGTGAATTTGAGTGTGTCACTGTGTCACTAGAATTATTGTTCTTTGAAATCATTAAAAGCTAAAATCAAGAACCTTCCATCACAATTGTCACACACACATACACACACATAATATATACGGAGTAAATTAAATAACTCACGGTCCGGTTAGGTTAATCCACGATTTCGTAATGAAAATACATGGACCGAATTGCAAAGCACGGTTTTCTAATTTTTCAAGTGTCCGGACCATTAATTTACGGATAAAATCCAAAAGGTACGGATTGATTCGGTTCGGACCGATTTCACGATTCATCAGATTTTTTGCACAACCCTAGTGTTTTCTCTCTCCAGAAAAAGCTGGTGCAAAATTTACCATAAATGAGAGAATAATATAGGTGCAAGTACGCTGACATAAGCCCAACCGAACTGCAAAGCACGGTTTTCTAATTTTTCAAGTGTCCAGACCATTAATTTACAGATAAAATCCAAAAGGTACGGATTAATTCGGTCCGGACCGATTTCACAATTCATCAGATTTTTTGCACAACCCTAGTGTTTTCTCTCTCTAGAAAAAGTTGGTGCAAAATTTACCATAAATGAGAGAATAATATAGGTGCAAGTACGCTGACATAAGCCCAACCAATAGGAGAGCCGGAAAGGGTAAGCGCTCAATCCCCATTCAGGCGCATGTTGGTGCTTGAACCCTCTTCAAGAACATTGAGGGCATGCTCCTTTCTAAATCGAGAACACGTGAATAGTGCATGAGGAGCGCTTAAGCATCTTTTAGGCGCAGGCCACTCCCGCGCACATCAAACGCTAGGCTACTGTTCTCTCTTTGCCTTGGAAATTTTTTTGCCCAAAAACCTCTCACCATAAGGCATCTAACAGAAGCACCATGCGTTAGCCAAAAATTGAATCCAACTCAGGAATCACCCCTAACCATGCAACTAAAAACAAAGTCTCATACTAGGGTAATCTGTTTGTGACATTAAACTAATCTAAGCATGACAAAGATGAGTAAAAATAGTGCGCTAGAAATCGATGGCGCAAAGTGAGAAACTCTTCTTCAAGACACAGCTTCAAACAAGAGGTGGAAATTCTAAACACACTACCCTCAATACCCAAATGAAAAATACATATAGTGTGGAATGTTTACAAGCCAAAATTGTTTGTCGGAACCCGGAAAACGCCAATTACAAGCCCCAAAAATCTGAGAAGAAGAGTCATCAACAAGCAGACACGCGCATCAATCAGTCTATGTCCTCATCATCAGCAATATACACATAGGCTTCTTTTGCAGCTTTCTACTACAGGCGACACTTTTTTTCATCTTGTTTAATGTGAAATAGCAAACGCATATCATCTAAATCACGTTTAACACAATCATAATACTTCTGCGAACTGTATTTTAGTGCGGTAGCATAGGCCAATCCATCAGCCGCACTATTGTGTTCTCTGTATATGGAATCATTTGCATACGAGACCCGAGTTTGTTGGCAACGGTACTACTCGTAGTTAGATCATAAGATTACCAGTTAATATCTCTATCTAGTTTATTTGATGGGAATTTTCTATTCTGATCTTTTACATTAATTTTAAATACTTCTGATGTCGATATACTAGAATAAAAATAAAACAAAGATAATGCTTTTTAGTGGGATACCTTAACTGATGCTTTCTACTTTTACCTACAGATTTGTTATGATGGATTATATAGTTTAACCAAATATTTGTGATACTTAATTGACTACAGATTTACATCAAATGAGATTCAACTCTACCTTTGCTGGTTCATTGCTAGCACGGTGCACTAAGACTGGAAAGTGCTATGCTCATGACAAGCATATTTCGGGCAAGTTTGACCGACTTCGTGCTATCTTTGAAGAGTTTTTTCTACACGATTTGATTGAGAAGGGAATTTTCAAGGAGGGTAGTATTAAAGACTACAAGGGATTGATCTTATCTAAACACCCAAGTTATTGTCTGTAGAAGACTTCATGTCATGGATCTTGAGAACGCCAGATGTGTATAAAAAAGACATTCAGCATTTAATAGAGAAAGGTGAATTTTTGGAAAGGCCCCAAGAACATTGCTCCGCCACAAGGTTGTGATTTTAAGTAATTGGGAGAAACCTCCACCTAATTGGGATAAATTGAATTTCGATGGCTCGTATATTGAGGGGGAAAAGGGAATTGTTTACGGAGCAGCGCATGCGTCTTTAATTAGGAACTCGTCTGGATCTGTCAAGAGTATGTGGCATGGACAACTTGCTTTCGTTAGGTCAGCTTTTAAGGCCAAGTTAGTCGCAGCTCTTTGTGGGATTAATGATTGTTTGCGAGTGGGGACAGAAAAAGTAGTTATTGAAGGAGATTGTGATGATGTGGTTCGAATTCTCCAAGGTCTGGACTCTCCTCGTCTGCAATATCGTGACATATTCAAGTAAAGCCTTTCGTTTCTTGTTATTATGTTTCTATCCCTTCATATATGTTCAATTAGAGTTATTTAAACATTCTTTTTTGCAGTGTTATATTTGAGAAATCGGGGATGTTCAAGGATAGAAACATGGAGTAATAACAAGAAATGAAAGGCTTTACTTGAATATGTCACGATATTGCAGACGAGGAGAGTCCAGGCCTCGGAGAATTCAAATCACATCATCACAATCTCCTTCAATAACTACTTTTTCTGTCCCCACTCGCAAACAATTATTTATCCCACAAAGAGCTGCGACTAACTCGGGCTCAAAAGCTGACCTAATGAAAAGAAGTTGTCCATGGCACATACTCTTAACAGATCCAGACGAGTCCCTAATTAAAGACGCATGTGCTGCTCCGTAAATAATTCTTTTTCCCCCCTCAATATATGAGCCATCGAAATTCAATTTATCCCAATCAGGTGGAGGTTTCTCCCGATTACTTAAAATCACAACCTTGTGGCGGAGCAATGTTCATGGGGCCTTTCCAAAAAAATAAGAATCTCACATTTCTCTATTAACTGCTGAATGTCTTTTTTATACACACCTGGCGTTCTCAAAATCCATGACATGAAATCTTCTACAGACAATAACTTGGGTTTTGGGTGTTTAGCTAAGATCAATCCCTTGTAGTCTTCAATACTACCCTCCTTGAAAATTTCCTTCTCAATCAAATCGTGCAGAAAACACTCTTCAAAAATAGCACGAAGTCTGTCAAACTTGCCCGAAATATGCTTGTCATAAGCATAGCACTTTCCAGTCTTAGTGCACCGTGCTAGCAACTAACTAGCAAAGGTAGAGCTGAATCTCATTTGATGTAAATCTACAGTCAATTAAGTATTAAAGTATCACAAATATTTGGTTAAACTATATAATCCATCATAACAAATCTGCAGGTAAAAGTAGAAAGCATCAGTTAAGGTATCCCACTAAAAAGCATAATCTTTATTTTATTTTTATTCTAGTGGATCGACATCAGAAGTATTTAAAATTAATGTAAAAGAAAAGATCAGAATAGAAAATTCCCATCAAATAAACTAGATAGAGATATTAACTGGTAATCTTATGATCTAACTACGAGGAGTACCTTTGCCAACAAACTCGGGTCTCGTATGCAAATGAGTGGACATTTGATAGACCTTCCTTCCCATACTCTTCGTCATCATTCTCCATGCCATGGCTTCTATCAAAGCAAATAACATAAATAAAGAACATTGATTCAAAGCTCCCATAAAGCTAATAAATAAAAGAATGAGGCCTATACATCTGATACGAAAAAGATGACTACAATAAATAAAGTTCACCAATAATCCAACTCCTACAACATGTTAGATTCGAATTCACCAAAAAGAAGTTGGCATGTTACTGACCTACATGAAGAATCCCTTTATGAATGTTACAAATCCAGAAGACATATATAACAATGACAGAAAAAACTCATTAGCCAGATCTCTCTAATTAAGTCAGCACCCAAAGATAACAAATTAATCTCTTCAAGTTCATTGTTTTCTATTTATTTTTGGTACAACAGGCTTGTTGTATATTACATGTTAACAGCTATCTTTTAGTGATGATAAACTGAAATGTCCTTATCACAAATTGAATCTACATGCAATGAACAAAGGAAAGCTAAAATTACTCTCAACCCCCATTGACACACACACACACACATCATGATCATTCAAGCCTTTTTTCTTCACTAGCATACACATGAACTACTGCGATACTTAAATCCATAAGATAAATTCATTAAGCATAACCAAGTTTTTACCTTTTCGAGAGGTTTGAGCCTATAAGGACGCTAAATAAGGAATCTTGAAAGAGATACTCTAGGACTGACAAGCCTTTTGTCCATATTATCTATTAACTACTTCTATACTCAAAACCAATCTCACCTGCCATTTTGCCCACTGCGGGCTCTAGAATTTCATGTAAATTTCTTTTAATCTTGAACAAATGTTCCAAATGCTTTGTTTTCTTAATTTAAATCATGTGATGGATACAGATTATATTAAAGGCAACTACCAGTATAAGCACATCTAACACTGTTTGGGAGCAAAGCGAGAAAGGTTTCCTCAAGCTCCCCACAAGAGGTCTGATGACTCTCTAAAATGAGATGTTCTTCAATTGCGGGATATATCTTGTGTACTTCACTACGAAAGAAAGTTGATACAAAGAACATATTGATTCATTTATTAAATAACTTATCTGTCTATTTCACTATGAAATTTGGAGAAGATTTTCTCCAAATTCTATTTTTCTTGACCTTTGATAAAAAAAGGGAAAATTTCACGTCACCCCATGAGCTATACCATGTTCACATGAGTCTGTAATTTACAAATGTAAATAACCACTTTAATCTCTACAATTGGTGAACTAAAGTGCACCACTAACTTCTGTCCACGACAATCTCATCTTCTTCCTCTCATCTGAACTACACCCACCCACCCACACACACAAACGTGTGTATATATATAAACCACCCCTCAGCCACCCATCATCACCAATCAACCGCTTCCTTACCGCCCCATTTTCCCTACCTTCCAAATGAAGGTCAGCCGTCAGGTATATAGTAAATATAATAAACAAAAGTAAAGCATATGCATATATCTGTATATAGACAATATATACATGTACAAGGATTAAGCGAAGTATTTTCTTCTTAAAATTTCAATTGTATAAATGTGAGCGCTCATCGAGCAAAGGACGATGAAGGTGAGGACTCCTAAATTCTTCTTAGCTGGTCAAAGGCCTTGGCACTCCCTCCCTTCTTATATAAGCCATATAGAATCTCACACTGAAGATGCTGCCAGAATTGAGCTGAATCGCGCTAGACCCTCACCACCACCACCATGCCACCGTAAGAAGAGAAAATCCTGATATCGAGAAGAACTAGGAAACAAAATCTAAGAGCACTAGCAACAAAACTACCATCTCCAAGTACTCATTGTAAAAGTATAACTATGAAAGGAAAACTAAGATGACTATGAAATTTGGCCATGTGATAAAACTTCTTGTATGTCAAGATCAAACAAAATGGTGTGTCGAATTTGCAAGGAAGTTGGTGTGCATGGTTTGTGGTTTTATAAAGCTTCGCTGTGGCAGCCATGGAAGAGGAGGGAGAAGATGAAGAGGTTAACTGATCACAAATATTTTTATCCGCTGATCACAAATATTAGAGATAGACAAAAGAAAGGCTAAATGGAATCTACGATGACTGCAAAAATTAGGGGTATTTTCGTCACAACAAAACAGTTATCTCTCGGTACAGGGGTGTGAGGATGAAGTTTGTGATGGTGCACCTTAATCCACAAGGAGTTAAGTTGTTATTTCTAAACGTCAAGGGCATGATACAAACAGTAGGTGTAAAGTGGGATCTGCCCCGAAGTTCGACATAATAAGTTCTTAACAATATATAGTATCAAAATAAAGAGCACAAGTTACTATGCGGACTATCAAATTACTATGCAGACTATCAAATTATTGTAGAATTTTTTTTTCTATAATTAGCTTCAAACCGTAAATTACAACATAACTTTAACATTTTATGAAAGATCCTCAGATGACAAAACATGTTGTGCTTTATGTGTTTTTGTAGCTTTCCTCTCGCTCACGTATCCAGCTTTAAATTTTTGTGAACACACCTTTTCTACAGAATAAAATTAAACAAACCATGAAATTTGTAATTCAGAAATTTTCTTCTTCTAAAAAGGTGTGTTCACAAAAATTTAAAGGGTTAAAGCCTTAAAGGGTGTTAAAGGGTTATTATCTAATTATCAGTTTCATTACAATATTTATATACTCCAGTCTCCACATAGATATCACATTGCGCAAACATATACTTCTAGAGAAGTACAGAGCTCCCAATTCAAAATAACAAAAAGAAACTTAAGATACACCATTATGAACAATTTATGATCATATGACAGCATCTGTACTACTACTTTCACAAATAATGGTCTCTTTCCAAGTAACCAATTGAAACTATAGTATTTCAGCACAGTCATTATAGACCAATTGGAGTTTAATTACTAGAGTTCAACTAACCAAGCATATGAGAAATAAACCAAATCGTAAGAAAATACTTTTGGAAAGTAGTCCAATTGAAGACTATTACTAAGACACCATTCTAACCTATTCAAACACTAAGGGAAACAATATTTCCGAGAGAATAATCCAGAGTAAATAAGAAAGGAAAAAAATAAAGTAGATGAATATGTGAGAATATGGAATACCACAAGTGTTTGCTCAATCTCCTTTCAAACAACTACAGCAATTGCTCTCTGCTACTGGTAGTCCAACAACTCAAATGCCTCAAACAGGTGCAGCTGCCCAACAAATTGTATGTCAGTGCATGTGAAAGTCCACACAAAATTCTTTTGAATCATCTACAGAAATATCCATCCATATTATAGAAATAAAAAAAGAGATTCAAACTTCCCATCCAAACTCAAAGTCAGTGAGCGGGCTTGCAAATTTTGAATCCAAACTTGACTTTCTTTTCAAAAAAACATAAAAGGGCTAATGTTTGCCGATAAGGGGGAAAAAGAAATAGACAATGGGCTAATGTTTTTCTATTCTAACATCCATAAAGATGTCATGTATTAATTGTAGCATCCACATTGCAATGGATAAAAAAATTTCATCATCAGACAACACTCGCCAATTCTTATCATTTATATTCTCCTAAAACAAACATTGTTATCTAAGCTGAAGGACCAAAATTTAATTTGAATATGTTGTTTCGGTTAACTTGGAAACGGAGACGATTCGGAAAGGCTTCACCAACATTTCAGAAATATACGAGAAACCACAAAAGAATTAAAATATATGTAGAATGTATGAAAAGATTACAAATGAAATTATAGTCTACATGGTATTAGATTCTTAATAATTTGATAATTGAACATGTTGAGGTCTATGAAAATTAGATGCTCATTAAAAAAAGTTCAAAGGCTTAGTTAGGGAGGGAGTTTTGATAATTGACACACAAAAAAATGGTAAAATTCTAGTAGTAGTAGGGATTTTAACTGAAAAAAAGGACAATCTTTACAACAACAAAAAATGTAATAGCGATAACGATGAAAATATAGGTGAGTAAATCATGCTTATTTTGTCTTTTTCAATCTGTCTTTCCTCTATTTAATTTATGAAGATTTTTGTTCTCAAGTCTTCTTTTGACAAAAAGATGGAAAAATAAATTACCAATACTGGATATTTTTAATAGGTGTCGACACAACTCATTACTTTGGTATGTTTTGTACTGTTTCGCCACGTTTCAGTAGAAACCTTGAAATTTAGGTATCCCACTAATGTTTTGTTTCAGTTTCCTAAGAAACGGAACACCATCTGCACTATTATTGTAGAGTGGAGTACAGGGGAGTGCAAGTATAGATTTTCAAAGTAGAATGGGTGTACATGTTTTCGAGGCAAAGTGCAAGGGGGTAAACTGAAATATCCCTGTCACAAAAAAAAGAAAGAAACTGAATTATCCCTTTACAAAGATCAACAGTGAACCATAAAGAGTCTCATGTGATGATCCTTTTACTAAAGGCCTAAACAAAGGTTCGACTGGTCAGACTTATTCTATTTTTAACTTACTATTATGGAAAAATAAGAGGATAATAGAATGCATATTCAACCTTGAAAAAAAAATTATAAAAAAAAAGGAACAGGCTTCTTGGTTACGTTCAGTTTCTAGGCAAGTACCGCATAAATTAATTTGACAACTAAAAAGTATGGCTATCCATCTTTTTTGATTAGTTAAAAAGCTTTCCATGCCACCTACAAGAAGTGCGTTTAATTTTCATGTTCAAAAAACAGAATGAAACAAATTGAAAACAAAAACACAAGGTGCAGTCTGTGTTTGAAATAAATGCATCCTTTCCATTCCAGTAGATCCCACAAAACACATTTCATTTTGTACCACCTAGATTCCAAAACTCTGTTCTTAGACTTCAAATACATCACACAGTTCCAACTAGCATCAGCTAAACCTCCAATTCTTTTAAAAAACATAAAGCTAAGAAAATATTTTACTAGAATGCCGTGAGTAATCCATCTGTAAATTGAAGCAAAAAAGAAGTCTTCTATACACAGCTATAAAGGGACTGAAAACTTGAAAGACAGGTAAGATAAATAATAATCACCTTAAGATATGATGTTTCTGGCTTCCAGCAAATCAAATGCGCCTTATCCCTTTCTTGATCAATAATGCAAACCGTGAATATGTCTTCATTGATAGAAGATAAGGGATGGAATTTTTTGCTGTGGTCTTCTTCTCCTCAAGGTAAAAAATGCTGAGCACTGAAAAATAATACCGCACCCCGGGCTGTAAAAGTGGGGACCCAGGTTTGAAGAATCTCAATGTCGACTGTGCGTGCTCATTCTTGTAGGTAGTAACTGGATTCTGTTCAAACAAAGAACTGAGTTGTATACTTATCTTATCCAATAACGTGGGAATGAAAGAAATATTTAATCAAAACTCCACTTTGCATGATGCTTTGCACCCAAAAGCATTGTTTTAAAAGGCCCGAGGCGCATCTAGGCGCCAAGGTGCCCTGGAACCTAAGTGATGAAGCGCGAGGCGAGGTGCACGCTTCATTGAAGAGAAGCACAAATTCAAAAAATAAGTATAATATACTTCAAAAAGTAATCAAATCACCAGTAACATCACCCAATATACATGCTTGTAAAGTCTTCAAAGTTAAAACATCACACATCATCACAGAGAACATTCAAATGATCAAGTATCACATACTAACAAACAACAACATATAGGATATAGCCATACATCATAAATTTATTTTGTAATGTTTAGTTTTGAAAACATAACCAAATCATAAAGAAAGAAAGGAAAACAGCTAGAAAACAGCAAAAGAAAAGAAACAAAAAAAGAGAAGAAACAGGTAGAGGATTGAAGAGAGAGAGAGAGAAGCAGCAAAAGAAAACGAAAACCGAGAGAGAGAGAGAGAGACCCGTCCATCTCCAACAGTGGAAGTCGAAGTAAAAACTCAGACGAGGGAGAGAGCCTTGATACTTGGGGCATTTTACAATGTAAGAAAATATACAGTGTACACGCACCCTAATCTGGTTACATAGACCTAGAAAAAGGTCTAACCTAGTCCAAATAATTAGCCATCCAATTAAAGCGCAAGCTTCAAGTGCCTCGAGCTTAAGCTCAAAGCCCACGCTTCATGCACTTCTGACTCTCGAATATACAAAAAAAAAGAAAAAAAAGACACAAACAGACTTTCTAGTTTATGACTGTTTCTTTAAACAAGTGAAGACATATGACTCCAGGATTGAGATTCGAACCTTTATTTATGCTACTTCTGGTTGTATAAGAATTAAGACCTTTATAATTGGCATAAAAACTCTTGGCAATACATGGATATTTAGTTTAACATTGCACTTAAACCAAGTTTAGAGAAAAATCATCCTGCTTTTTCTAATGGCAACAGGCCATAATCAACCTTTGAACAAAATGTTGACGAACAAAGATAGATGACAAACATGATCAAAATGAACATGAATCAAATGGGCCCCAGTATGCATACTGAAATCAAAGACCTATCGAGGTAAAATAAAGCAACACTAGTAAGTATCAACTGTCTTTTCTTTTTCCTTTTCCTGGTGCTCAAACGTGCCTATGAAAGACAAAAGTTGGTCTTGCTGGTCAAAAACCTATCTAGATCGTAACTTTCAAAGAATTGTTCGGTTCAAGAAGCATATGCTGCCAACTTAAGTGTACCAAAATGAACGGGGGATATCTTAGATGCTTGTGAATTGTGATGTAGGCTCTAATATGCTCTACAAATAGCAATATAAAGAAACAGAAGTAGGTGGGAAATTGGTGGATTTACGCGTGGAGGGCTACGTTTTGACAAGTAAATTCGAGGATTGAGAAAGAGAAATCATGCATTCTATACGAGACCAGATTAAGCCACTATTGAGGGCCACACTTCAAAGATAACTATTTATATTTGGGCATGGTTACTCACGTGGGACGTGCACTTCCACAATACTAGAATAGTATTAAGGGCAAGATATGGACAAAAAAGGACAAGACGTCCAGCTTTTATGTTCACATCATCAGTGGGGATAGAGGAAGGCTCTTCTTTAATCAGACATGGAACAACCAGTTTTGGTTTCCTTACCGATGAGGGATACTGCAAACTTGTGAAAGAATTCAAAAATGTAACAAAAGATACAAAACTACATTGCATAAACGCTTCGGAGACAATTCCGCTGCTAGTTTTAAGTTTTTTTACAAAAGACTCGTGCGCTCTTGCTTCCATTTTTTGGTCCCGCTCCCAAGTTACGAATCAGTTACTTAGCGATAACCGTATGGGATAGCCGCAGACTAAGAAGTTATTAATAACACACACACACAAAATTACTACGACAATGGCTCTTTATTTGTATTTCGTTTAGGTCCATGCAAACAATCAGCCTTATCTGGACCAAGTTTTGTTTCATTGAGGAAAGACCTAAGTTGTTTGAGTTTTTGTAATATAATTACTAATAGCACCTTAGGAAAACTAAAGTAATTACTAATATTATTAGATAGACCTTAAAATAATAGGGAGATATGGTATCTAACCTTTTTGGCACAGAAACTACCTGATAGTGATTGGACCGGCATGCCAAGATCATGTAATTGACACCTTTTATTTTCTGTATAAAAAAAGGCATGTAAAATAAGTTGAGTATAATGGAATTCTTTTCTAAAAAAGAAATTCTTCACTGTATCAACAGAGCAAAAGTGACTTTAGTTAAACAGAAAATCAACAAATCACCTAGTTCTTGTGTTTCCAGCTTGATTTTGTCAGTTTCACTATAAAGAGCAGCATGTACAGAAAATACACATGCATTAGAAAAATCAAGCTCACAATCAAATCAAATGAGAAATGAAATAGTGAAATTAAAAATGAGGAAATGAAATAAGTGAATAGGTTCCAAAACCAGTCTATGTTGCTCAAATCAATGTCATTGTCCTTCACAATAATCCCCGCTTCGTTGAGTAGACACATAATGTCCTTGATCACCTCTTGTTCAGTCATCTGCAAAGGAACAATGTAGACTTACTTTACATAAAGCTTGAATTGAAATCTCGAAGGATGAATGACGATGAATAGTGGTTAAGAAGTAAACGTTTTCAATGATGAAGCATCATCATTCAAAACTTCAATTGGAGGAGAATATCATTCTCACATGATCATTACATTACCAGTCAGTCAGAAATAACATGAACGCACTAATTTATCCAACAAACAAGAAAGAAGTGTGATAACAACTTACTTTACTTTGTACTGACCGCACATATGCTTCAATACGATCACCAGCTTTCTCAAATACTTCGAGCAACACAAATGCAGACATTATCACCTCCTTCTTATCCTTAAAACCACGAACTGACTTACCACCATTACCATGTCCCATTAATCTGGTCTCGTCATGAGTTATCCATGTCATCTCATCAAATAGGTGTTGGCGGATATCCATGCTTCCTTCAAAACCAGCCATTACCCTTTTCCTGGCCACCATCAGCAGAGCCGTCATCTCAATCAGTTTTCCCTCCAAGGCATAATAGTAAAATACGTCATCAACCCGCTTTGTCTTCCGTGCAAGCAACTTATTAACTTCAAGTGGTATTTTCTGACACAAATGTTATATTAACAAAATAAGCAGCCTTAAGAAATTTTTACTCTACACCAAAAAAAAAGGATATAAACTACAGATTGCTTCAAATACATATTAATTCAGGGGATACAATGAAGAAAACATTACCATTTTTGGCAAGCAAAGTAACATAATTAACTTGAAGATAGAATCTTTTGGAGTCCAATCCACCAGGTATTCATGATATCTGCTCGTGCATAAGAAAGAATGATCAAGCAGTGGGAATAGAGCAGTAACATTTTTTGTTTTTTTGTTTTTGGGTTTTTAACGTGTAGAACAAGAACATAGTGTTCAATAGATGTTATTTTGTCAGCTCTCCAAAAGAACCGATGAAAAAAACTAATTTGAGAACTGTGCACTACCCCAGCATTTCGAGTGAAACATTGAGAGGCAACAAGCCACCCTTTAAAGTGTCACTATCTTTGGTCTTGAGTCTCTTGACGTCAGCTAGTGTCACGCCCTCGATTTTCAACTAAAATAATAATATATTTTCTACAAACAAAAGTCTTGCCCTCAACTATATTTACCCTTACATGTCATGCCAATCCAAACAACAAATCAAAGTCTCTTCTTCTCCTTCCCTTTTTTTTTTTTAACACAAAGTCTCTCAAACGTCTTCCGCAAAAAAAAGCTTCTCAATAATCAAGGAGAGGAGTTTATACATAGCTTTACATACGTTCTAACCCCAAGGTACAACCTTCAATTGCGGGTAAAGTATACAACATGAATTGAATTAGACGATAAACAACTCCTTAATGATTCCAATGAAGCTCTCAAGAGACGTCTCAATGTGCACTCCATGCAATCCAAGTAAGTGCCATGGCGAGTACCTGAAAGGATAGGGTGAGCTACACTAGCTCGTAGAGATATCCATACCTAAATTGCATGCAGAAGTGAAGACCGATATCAAGGAAAAACATTTTCCAAAAACG
>CM019270.1:2430339-2448799 GCA_009746105.1 Rhododendron williamsianum | reverse complement strand
AAATTTTCAGCATACTCTAGATTTATTCAAGACTCAAAATAGATGATCAAACTTGATTCTTGTACATCAAACTAACACTTAAACATGTAAAGAAGGTTGGAGATCCCTACCTCAAGTATCAAGTCCAAGCTTTGAGCTCAAACCAAACCCTAGCCTCCAAATCCGAAATGTGCCTCCACCGAACTCTTCCCACGCGATCCGAGGGCCGAGGATGATGAAATGTGCGTGGGTTTTTCAAGAATTGACGGTGGAGTAGCAAGAATTTGGTTGTGGGAGTGTGAGAGAGAGAAGACCGAGAGAAAGGGAGAGGAGGGAGAGAGTGCTTACGTTGAAAAAAAAAAAAAAAGAGAGAGAAGGGGAAAGTGAAGTGTTCTCCTGATGTGTGTTGATACATATAACCCTAATGCACTAACACCCCTCTATTCCACAAGTATCACATTATAACCCCCAACTCATACACCCTCACACATTAACAAAATTTTGTTCAAAACATAAATTCATATATATATATATATATATATATTTTTTTTTATAGACCAATTGCATTATAAATACCAAGAATTAAATAATGAAATTACGGGTCTCTACAGCTAGAGCTCCATGACGAAGAAACAAATTGATCATACGGTAGGACATACATTCTGCCATCAAATGCAATGGATATCGCCCCTCTTTTAAGGGAACATTAAGATCCACGATTAGACCAGTCTCTCCATTAAGCAAAGCACTGGCACACTTAACTACGTTATAACCGCAAATAGAGACCATAACCTCGGGCATGAGATATTGAGGTGTCCCTTTAATTAGCTTCATAAAGTTGCGCCGGTCATCACCAAAGGTGAAACGCGAAACTTCTTCAAAATATTCATCTGCCACTTGTCAATGTTGACATGAAAACTAGCATCACCTTAAGTATAGATAACAACACCAAACAAATGGAACAGAGGAAGCAACATCTTAGAAAAATAAAATTTACGCACAGCATACAACTAAAACTGGAGGAAAAAAAAGGAATCAAGAGAATATTATAAGGAATATAGAATAACCTAGAAAATGGAAATTGCTATGGATGTAAGGTTCCTATGTAATACACCGCAAGAAAACAAAACAGAGCTTTGAAGGTGCTAAAATAGAACAGGAAAAACTAATTGAATTTCAAAAGGGATGAAGTACATGCATTAGGTTGACGGGTCAGATCCAACAAATGCATTCCCAATAGTTTAATTACGTGAGGAAAGCTGTAAATTAATTTGGATTCGAATGCAAACCTCATCCATTTTGTGCAACTAAAACTTCTGCACCCAAGATGTACCGAGTAAACTAAGCTCCCTGTAGATAGCCTCAACATTAGAACAAAACATGTGCAGAACATCCAGGGCCGGCTCTGGCCAGAAGCTTAGAAAGCCATCGCTTCGGGCTAAAAACAAGGGCCCCGAATACTTTCATCCACTAACCCTAATTACTCATAAAAGGCAACAGAGAGAGAGGGGATGGTACCTGTTCTTATCCTAACCGCAGCCACCGGTTGTCGCCGGAGCTGCTGAGCTTTGTTCGTTTTAAGGTTATAATAAGATGAGAAAATTTCAAAATGGCACCTGAACTTTGCACCAAATGTCACAGAGACATTTGAACTTAAGTTTATTTCAATGAAACACATGTACTAACAAAATTCCCAAATTTAGACCCCGTCGTTATACTCCTTTCACTCCGTCCCAAAAATTGCTGACATGACATCTCCAACCCGTTTAAGTTGCCTCATTGCACATGTTTCTAATAGGGGACAATGCACCCAAGAGAAACCCATCACTTTTGAGGGAGATGGTGGAACAATAGCCAAACTTCTAGAGAGAGAAATGGAGGGAAATCAATTAGATTAAGGTCATTTTCTCTCCAAACGTGAGGTAAAGTGAGGGGTTTGGCTTGGGTGCATCGTTCCCTGTTGGAACCATGTGTAATGGGGCCACTTAAACGGGTAAGAGATGTCGTGTCAGTAATTTTTTGGACAGAGTATAACGGCGGGGGTCTAAATTTGGGAATTTTGTTAGCACAAGTGTTTAATTGAAATAAATTTAAGTTGCAAGTATCTCTGTGACATTTGGTGCAAAGTTCATGTGCCATTTTGAAATTTTCCCTAATAAGATTTGGGGGTGGTTCTAAGGGTGAGGGTGAGTTCTCCTAAACTTACAGTGAGAAAATAATTTGGTTTTGTCTTTTATTTGAATTTTTTTTTTGCATCTCTTAAATTTTGCATCAAATTTTTATAGATTATTGATTTGTAGGCGAATCGCTAAAGTAATTTTTTTTACTTTTACTAAAGTATTTTGAGAAATAACGATTTTTTTTTTTTTATCAAAACAAGTGAAATAATCCACAAAAGTTTAACTCAAAACTAACAAATAGAAAAAAATTCAAATAAAGAAAAAATCAACTTAATTTCTTATAAGTTTAGGAGAACTCACCCTGAATTTGATAATTTATATATGCGCGTGTCTGATAATTCTGAGGGTTGTTTAATAACTTGTGAAACACAACTTTTATTTATTTATTTTTATTCAATTTTTTTTTACGTTTGTTAGTTTCGGGCCAAATTTGTATGCAATATTGGTTCGTCTAGACGAAAAGAATCAGAAAAGTAGAAAAGTAAAAAATTATGGCTTTTACACGGATATTTTTTAAAATATCCAAGAAAAAGTCGAAAAATCTGATCTTTTGAATTATTACTTGATATTTTTCAAAATACTTATGTAAAATTTGTAATTTTTTGCTTTTCCAATTCCTCTCGTCGAAACAAAGGACCTTGTTCGGTTAAGGGTTTTGGATTTTGAATTCTAATCATTATCCTATTTTCTCCAATCATTATTCTCATTTTTCTCCCTATCTCTCCAATCATTACCCATATTTTCAATCATTACTCTATTTTTTTCTACACTCATTATTTATAAATCCAAATCCAAAATCCCAAAACGAACAGGGTAACCAATATTGCATAAAAGTTTGGCCCGAAAATAACAAACATGATTTGTTTTTTAAATAAAGACAAAACCCAAAAGTTGTGCTTCACAAGTTATTCATTAGTGTAAACACCCCCTGATTCTGCTGGAGTAGTTTGACACATATCTTGACACCTCACTCTTTCAGGTCCCACTATAACGTTCCAAACCGTTAATCTTGTTTAAATGACTAAAACTTGAAAAAATTCAGCTCAATCGGATATCGGTAAGGGCTTGATTCAAACAGCTTTGCAAACACAAGTTCCGGTCACAGTTTTTGCAAAGCTATTTGGATCAAGCATTTTCCGGCCATATTTTGAACTGATTTCTCGCGGGTACTCTTAAAAATATATTTTAAATACATTAAACGGTTTGAATCATCAAAATATGATCGAGAACTATGAGGTCCATACCAAAGAAAGTTAGGGGATCCCTTACTTGATCCTATAATTTTTATAGAAAATTGATTTTAGCATTCCATCTAGATTTTAGTACTCCATCTATTTATGATTGCATAACAAAATTTGTCGTTTAGTGTGCTTTGGGAATTGTGATATGTATAACACAAAACACTAAAAGATAAATTTTGTGTGTTTGTCATGGAGTGCCAAAATTATTCACTTTGTTTGGTTTATATTTTAGAAAGTTATTTTTGATGTAATGAGTGGTAATGAGTGGAGAGAGATAGAGAGAAAGATTTATTGGAAACTGTGCAAAGAGTAAAAAGTTACTCTAAAAAATGAGAACCAAGCGGAGTGTTTGTTTTTTATATACTATATTATAGATTTACCCAAAATAACTTCTAATAATTATACAAGGGTAAATTTCACTGAACTTCTTGTGGTTTTTGAAATAACAGTGTACTCCACTCCTTTTGCTGACATTACCAAATCACCCCTCTTCCGTTACGCTCCAGTTAGAAAATGGATGGAGAATATGATGTCATTGTACTTTATATTTTACATGCCTTTTGCATTTACCTATAAAAGATACTACATGCATATATTGCATTTACGTACAAATTCAAATATCCCAAGACTTGAAAGGCAATCACGGGTCTGTTTAGGTCAGTTTGTTTTGAAAGCGAGTTTTTAAACGTAGGTAGGCTTAAGAGTTAAGTTAAGTTCAGTCACTAACTAATTTGGTGCATTAACGAACTTAAATAAGCTCATAACCAAACGGAGCCCTTATCATTATGGGAAGAGAAAATAGCACAGAATCAGCACGCAAATATTTTTCTATTTTGTACTTTTTTTGTGTGGGTCGAACATACTTTTTGGTAGCTTCCAAATTGATATTCATCGACGAAATGAAGTTATGAAATGTCTTGATTGGATTTAAGACGTCAATACGAGTATACATGCTTGGACTAGATGAAGAATTAATGGTTTTTGACAGATGCCTAATGTGCTGAACAATAACCACCAAATGTTGGTTTAAGGCCCTGTTATTAGTCCTGCAGCTAGGTGAACTATATCAATCTTTGAAAATTTCCACCTCAAATGAACCAGGCCAAAGGAATTTGCCAGTCCAACACAAGATAGGTATGAAAATTGCAACTACTCCTTCGGTTATGTTACGACTACCCCAATTTCGCAAAAAGGTTGTGACTGATCGTCAGGAAAAAAATGAAGGAATCAAGAGGATTCATGATAGCATGGAGAGCGTGTAGCAAATTTGAAGAGAGAGAGAGAAAGCTACGTCAAAATAGTGTAGCAAATTTGCTTCTTTTTCTTGGAGAGTGTTTAGCCTATGTGACTCTTTAGTTTGATTTTTGTTTTGCTTCCTCCCTTAGGATTTGGGCTTTAGATAGAAAGACCAGTTACTCCTCAAATTTGGATAAAAATCTGAGTAAGGAGTAGAGATGCTCTTACTACAGTGTATGACTATACTTACCACAATATATGACCATACTTATCATAATTTATGACTACAATTTATACTCACACTTATCATAATGTATGTCCACACTTACGTGGAATTGAACTAATGGTTGAGATTAAAAAAAGAAGATTCAAACGTTGAGGGAAATTAGAGGCATGGATGCCCAAAACGGGACAGGGCGTCATAGCCGGATTCGCCAATTATCATGTATCAAAGAGCTAAAAGGCACGTCAGACAACCAAATATAATGAGAACAAATGTGTGGGACACAGAAACTAATGGCCTTTGAATAGTTTATGGATTCATTACCTCCTTTGTATCTTCAAGTATTCAAAGCTGACGGCAGTTTTTAAACCAACCCCAACGGCCCAAATTGTATGGAGAGGACGAGGAAAGTGACCTCTTTAACAAATGGATGGTCCCAAGAGCTGATCAGAAGCCGTGGGACGTACACTTGGGCAGTTAACTTGTCATAAAGTGTAAAAAGCGCGAATAAATTATAAAATCTCCCTCCAATATGTAGATCCATCCTCCATTTTGGAGTTTTAGAGATGAGTTGGAGATGCTCTTAGGCCAACGGGTTTTCTGAGCTTGGCCCGATAGGTTTGGGTTTGTTCCAATTGGTGTTTTCTTGTTTGGTTTCTTGCGCAAACTCGGATTTGGGTCTCGGATTTTTTGACTCATAATTTTTCTTAGATTTAGGAATTTCTTGTTCGTAGATTTAGGAATATGATGCCGTCAAATCCTTGTTCCTTATTCTTTTTAACAATTTCAAAGATTATAATTTTGTTTCGTTAAAAAAAAAAAAACTAGTACTACTAGTTGTTTACAATTGGTTTGTTGACTAGACTTTTTACAGCGATGACGCAAAAAGTTTTTTTGTTGATAACTGATTTTCCGAGGGTTATTTTCACTTTTGTCCCTAAAGTATTCCAAAAATTATTTATGTTGTCTCTAAACTTTTAAATCAACCTATGTTATCCCTAAACTAGTTATTTTTGTAGAACAAGTACAGTTGAAATAAATTTTATTAAAATGTAGATGCACTGATTAAGTTCCTGCCAAAATAGTTGGCCTGGTTTGGCTTAAACGAGCCACTTGGCTTCTTCTTTATTTATTTATTTTTGCATTTTTTAGTTTCGCATCAAATTTATGGATAATTGGTTCGCCTCGACAGGAGAAATCGGAAAAAGTAAAACATTTTGATCGAAAACCAAAATTTTAAAATAATGAAAAAAATAAGCCACTTTGACGAGCCAATAATCCAAAAAAAAACTTGACACGAAACTAAAAAACGCAATTTTTTTTTTAATGAAAACAGAAAAAATAAGCCAATTGGCTTATTAACCCAAACGAGGCCATAATAAAATTTGGCACTCACTGCCTAGATTTCACTTTTCAGGATGCCGGTCCAAGCCCACCCTCTCCAAGCTTTATGGTTGATTGCGAAGTTATATGTAGGACTAGCGACTCAAGCGAGTCAAACAATGCAGAGACACGTGCTGGATTAAGTCTTTATCGTCTTTATATAAATTGGTTAATTTCTTGACAGACATTCAAGGTCGATGACCCAACACCGCTCAAGCGGAACTGGAAGCTGTAAATTTAGACATTCTGAGTTCGAAATTTGGTAACCTCTTGGAGCCAGGCCGCAAGAGATAAATCTCTTGTGAATCACTTAGTCCCGGCGTGGATGGCTTGCCTTCGACCGGACTGGGGAGGAGAATAGTTGAAGTGCGCATAAGGTGGCCCGGATACTTTGACCGCGGAAACAAGAAAAAGGGAAAAATAAAATAAAAAAGTCAATGGCCCCATAACACTCAGTTATGTGAAGTCATCCTATGTTGAATTGTCAAATCCTTGTTCCTTGTTCTTTGCATCAAATTTATGGATAATTGGTTCGTCTTGACAGGAGAAATCGGAAAAAATAAAACATTTTGATCGAAAATCAAAAATTTAAAATAATGAAAAAATAAGCCACTTTGACAAGCCAATAATCCAAAAAAAAACTTGACATGAAACTAAAAAACGCAATTTTTTTTTATGAAGACAGAAACAATAAGCCAACTGGCTTATTAACCCAAACGAGGCCATAATAAAATTTGGCACTCACTGCCTAGATTTCACTTTTCAGGATGCCGGTCCAAGCCCACCCTCTCCAAGCTTTATGGTTGATTGCGAAGTTATATGTAGGACTAGCGACTCAAGCCGAGTCAAACAATGCAGAGACACGTGCTGGAACAAGTCCTTATCTCGTCTTTATAAAATTGGTTAATTTCTTGACAGACATTCAAGGTCGATGACCCAACCCCGCTCAAGCGGAACTGGAAGCTGTAAATTTAGACATTCTGAGTTCGAACTTTGGTAATCTCTAGGGGCCAGGTCACAAGAGATAAATCTCTTGTGAATCCCTTAGTCCCAGCGTGGATGGCTTGCCTTCGACCGGACTGGGGAGGAGAATAGTTGAAGTGCGCATAAGGTGGCCCGTAAACTTCTGACCGCGGAAACTAAAAAAAGGGAAAAATAAAATAAAAAAGTCAATGGCCCCATAACACTCAGTTACGTGAAGTCATCCTATGTTGAATTGTCAAATCCTTGTTCCTTGTTCTTTGTAACACTTCAGTTACAGAATCCACTCATTTCCTAGCTGTAAAGGATTAAAGGATAGAGACTAGCATCATATGCACTGCATTAGTCTGGCAAATGACGCACTTGTTGAAATCAAGCCACCGGTAGCCCAATACAGGACCAACCACGTAACTTGAGCTCAACCTGTGTTCGTCTGGATCTACCTAACAATCCAAGTTCGAACATATTTTTTAAGCTTGTTTATGTTTCACACCGAGCTCCAACAATACATCTACTCGACTTCATAAACATAATAATATTGCATCAAAAATCAAGCTACTAGAATTCGGATTGTAATTAGCTCAGTTAAAAAAAGTTAAGACTTTACCATGTTTTTAACAATTGTTAAAAACCAATATGCTATAATGAGGACAATATTCATAGTGTATAGCTCATGCTTCAATGCAGATGAAATTTCCAGTTGCTTTCTTTTCTTTTTCCGTCGAGAGGCATTGCACGCACAACAACGTCAACCGCCGTGACAGTTCCTCAACCACAATGGCAAGCACAACCCCAAGAAGAACTACAACTATACATCAGAAACACCACCACAATAATTACAACATGGCACAAACTAGTTCTTAGGAGGGGAAGTTTGATGGTGAAGGATTCAATTTAAAAGGTTTTGGAGTCTAACTGCAAAATATTTATAGATTCCATTGACCATTGTAACAACAAAAAGCGGGATGTAAAGACGTAGGCAACTGGTACTAAGAAACTCTCATGACTAAATCTCCATGTTTTTTTTAATTGCAATTCTATTTGATTTGAAGTGTTAATATAATTATACTCTCTCATGAGTTGTCAATTTTATTTTGCGACGATGCTCACCAAGACAGAAAGCAGGATGTAACGACTCCCCCTCTTAGAGTTTTGGATTTATGCTGCCTGTCAATGGAGAAAGTGGGATGTAGCGGTTCTCCTTAATCCAATTGGTGCCACCCCCGTATCCCAATCCTGGTTCTGCCTTGTATCAGAATTTATTACATGTTATTGATGGGTGGATCATGAGAAGTAAACGAGCAGTGGTTGTTCACTCCTTATCTCCTTCCCAACTAATTGTCAATTGTTAACTGAGTCCTTGCACGGTGCATTTTCTGGGGAATAAGATTCAGCTTTTGCTTATGTGCACATGTAAATTTGTATAAATTAGTTTTCTCTGCTCTATGAAGGTTTTTATCAGGAAATGGATTTCACTACTAGGAAACGAGTCTCCGGTAGACATGGGGAAAACTATGTAACAGGCACTTATCTGGTGTAAGAGGCCCTGATTTGCAATCTAATCAGAAATGTGATTTTTCCAAAAGTTCGAGAATGTATGCATGTTGTTTTTGCTGTCCACAGTTATTTACATGCTTACTTACAAAGCTGGCAATCTTGAGGCCATACAGGCAAAGCAATAAGAGGTGGGCTAACTATTCCAATCAATCAATTAGTGTCTAATAAATGTTCTTCGTCTAATTGCCTAACAAGTTGGTTATATGTGGTGATCTAATAAATGTTCTTCGTCTAATTGCCTAACAAGTTGGTTATATGTGGTGATCTAATAAATGTTCATGACTTGTTCAGAGGGTACAGTACTTACCTGGAAGAATGTAATGATTTGTCAAAGGCGGTGTGCGATGACTTGTCCTAATTGGCAGGTTGATTATATAACAGGCATAATCCGAGTCTGAAAATCTAGTTGTTAATTTCACCAATAATTTGAGGATGACAAATTTTGCTCGTCCTGTTTTCTTGTTGATCTTTTCGTTTTTGCTATTTGCCAATGCCTTAACAGATACAATCTTACAAGGGCAGTCACTCACAACCTCAACCAGTATCACATCTTCTGGCAAGGAATTTGTGCTGGGATTCTTTAGTCCTGGGAATGAGAACTCCACAACAAGCAGTTATCTGGGTATTTGGTACAAAAGAGCTTCGAAAAAAACTGTTGTTTGGGTAGCCAACAGGGATAACCCTCTCACAGATTCCACCGCGGTTCTCACGATAGCCGCGGATGGAAACCTGGTGATAGTGGTGGGAAGAGTTTCTTACATGCTGTCTAACATATCATCAAGTGGTAACACTAGTGCTACCCTTTTGGATTCAGGAAATTTGGTTTTGAACGACAGGAGATCTGGTGATATACTATGGCAGAGCTTTGACTACCCTACAGATACTCTCTTGCCCGGAATGAAGGTTGGTCATGACAAGAGAAATGGAAAAATTTGGTCTTTGTTGGCCTGGAAAAGCAAGGAAGACCCAGGCCCTGGAGTTTTCTCTTTCGAACTTGATCCTCAAGGGACAAGCCAGTTTTTCATCCTAAAAGAGTTTCAAACGTCCAAGCAACAAAAGGGGTTTCAAAAGTATTGGACTACTGGAACGTGGAACGGACAGGTTTTCACTCTGGTTCCTGAAATGGCCATGAACTATTTTTACAGCAGCATCTACGTTTCAAATGAAAATGAGAGTTATTACACTTGCTCTATGAAAAATCCTTTGGTGACTGCTAGATTGGTGATGGATATATCAGGGCAACTTCAGGTGCTTACAAGGCATGAAATGGGTGAATGGGTCATGCTTTGGGCTCAACCATTGGCGCAGTGTGACGTTTACGCATACTGTGGAGCTTTTGGTACCTGCAATCAAAGAGCTACTTCGTTTTGCCAGTGTTTTCCCGGTTTTCAACCCAATTCTGTAGGAAGTTGGAATGCTGGCAATGTGTCTGGAGGGTGCGTGAGGAAAGCGCCTTTGCAGTGTGGCAATGATATTGTAGCTAATGGACAGAAAGACCAGTTCCAGAGGATATCTAAAGTAACACTGCCAGACAATTCAATAGTACTCTCACAAGTTAGAAGTGCTGGGGACTGTCAGTCGGCATGCTTTAGTAACTGCTCATGCTCTGCTTATACTTATGACAGCAGTAACGGGTGTTCCATATGGCGTGAGAAGCTCTTAAATGTGAAACAGCTGAAAGATGATGACGCTAATGGAAGAGATTTCTTTTTAAAACTCGCTGCTTCTGAGTTTCTTAGTGAGGGCAAGGGTAATGGAATCGTCACAACTCACAACTATCTACATTACATAATGTATAATTAGATGCATTGTTTCTGGATAAAAATGAAATCAGTCCACCTAACTCCTCTTGCAGATTCAAGAATCAAGAGGTGGAAATGGATTATTCTAGCCCTTGCACTTTCTATGGTGCTGCTGGCTGCAGTTGGCTTCTTTTATTGCATGTGGAGGCGAAAGTCGCAAAACAAAGGTACAAGTTTTGCCCTTGCAAAATAAATCTAAACCAATTAAAGGGGATGCGCATTACATGAAAACAATGTTTTTTCTTTTAGTGATAGAGAGGATATGTTTGTAATTTAATGGTTTACAGTGCTCAGTCTCCTCGGTTATTTTATACATAAACAACATTTCAAAAAGAAAAAAAAAGCCGCATTTATCCCTTTTTTGAGAGGGAAACTAGTGGCTGACAATATATATTGTGAACTCAAAATTTGTCATTGTGCTTCTACATAAGCTCAAAGGGCTTACGTACTGGTTTACCTAGCAGGGGAGGATTTGGTGTTATTTGATCTTGGCACAAGCATTGGAGCTGCCGATTGTAAACTGAATGAAGCTGGCAAGAGTCATACCGGTAAAAAGAAGGAAGCTGATTTGCCGTTGTTTAGTTTCGCTAGTGTATTGCTGCCACTGATAACTTCTCTGAAGCAAATAAGCTCGGACAGGGTGGTTTTGGACCTGTTTACAAGGTAATAATCAACTCCTTTTTTTTTCTTTTTAAAGTTAAGAATCAACCTAATTGAGCACTTTAACACTTGAACGGGGGATTACTATAGAGAAAGGCACGTTTTATTTTTGTAGAGAGTCATATTCACTTATCTGTTTTACTTTTGGACAGTATTTTGCTTTTAGTTTTATTTGAGATACGAATAATCTAGGGCTCCATATCAGGGGAAGCTACAGAAGGGGCAGAGGTGGCCGTGAAAAGGCTTTCAAGAAAGTCTGGACAAGGATTGGAGGAACTACAAAATGAGGCAATGCTCATGGCAAAACTTCAACACAAAAATCTTGTCAGAATATTGGGCTGCTGCATTGAGAAAGATGAAAAGATTTTGATCTATGAATATATGCCCAATAAAAGCTTGGATTTCTTCCTTTTCGGTTTGTACTTCCCGCGTACTTTGAGTAGATTGAATTGTACCAGATTCACTATATTTATGCTTACTACTAGGAAAAGTACTTATCATAGGTAGATGGTTCTGTTTAGTAATTTGGATGTGTAATTGTGACAGATCCAATCAAATACGGGATACTTAACTGGGAGGTACGTGTTAACATCATCGAAGGAATTGCTCAAGGGCTTCTCTATCTTCATCTGTATTCCAGGTTACAAATTATCCACAGAGATTTGAAAGCTAGCAATATTCTATTGGATAAAGATATGAACCCCAAAATATCTGATTTTGGGATGGCAAGGATTTTTGGGGGAAATCGTTCACAAGCAACAGATCGTATTGTTGGCACTTAGTAAGTAAAACATAGGCGTAGCTTATAACATTACTTCTGCACCTTTGCACCGAAACAACTTATTTCTGCAGAAAAATACGATATTGACACTACTACATGATCTGATTCATACTTAAATCCAGCGGCTACATGTCACCAGAATATGCCTTGGAAGGTCTCTTCTCAATCAAATCCGATGTCTTTAGCTTTGGAGTCTTGTTGCTAGAGATTTTGAGTGGCAAAAAAAATACACGCTTTTATAATAGCGACTCCCTTAATCTTATTGGATATGTGAGTACCACAATGACAATTACAACCTTTTCCTTTCTGCTTTTTTTCTTTATGTTGTGACCATGAACTAATTGACAATGTGTTAAAGTGAGATGCTAATTGTGTTGTTTTCAACTCAGGCATGGGACTTGTGGAAGAGCGGTAGGGGAGAGGGCATAAAGGATCCAGTATTACAAGATATATCTTCTACAAATATGCTTCTGAGATATGTAAATATAGCTCTGCTTTGCGTCCAAGAAAGTGCCGCCGATAGGCCTACCATGACGGATATCGTTTCGATGATTAGCAATGAACTCGTGCTTCTAGCCTCTCCTAAACAACCTGCTTTTTCAACTAGTAGAAGTGTGCCAGATCAAAATTCAAGCAAACGATTAGAGATTTATTCAATAAACGATGTGACAGTCTCGATTTTGGAAGCTCGATAACTGCTCAGACTTCCATCTCACATTCATGATATTGTCATGGTTATTCCAAGGAGATATTCATGTTACTATTCTTAAGTAGAAAGAAAGTTGCTGGAAAATTTAGTGAACTACAATGTAACGGTGGTGAGAAAGCCTTATCGACAGTAAATAAGTTCAAGGTATTGTTGAGCATGTTTTCACATGTTACATATGCTCTTCTCCTTGAACACTATATCCTGCAATGAAAGAAGGCAAGGCCTATTTTCTGCAATGCATTTTCTACATCATGCTAGGTGAGATCATGCAGTCCATTCACCATTAAATTACATGCAGAAGGAATTTTCCGTCATCTTCTGTCGGAACTAGTTCAGTTGAAATAATCTTTTTAAATGCAGATGTACTGATTAAGTTTCTGTAACTACGGTAAATAGAATTTGCCAATTTGGCACTTACTACCTACATTTCATGAAGTTAATCTGTTAGGCTGTTAGCCATGCCAAAGTCCGATATCTTCGGGTTCATGTCAATTTGTAGCAAAACATTGCAGGCTTTCAGAACTCTATGGATACTTCTAACTCTAGAATCTTGATGGAGACAAAGAAGCCCTCGAGAAATGGCATGATAACTTGGAAGCGCTTAGGCCAAACCAGTAATTCGTCGCATGTTTGATAATTTGTCTGACAAATTTTGGTTGTTAATCCATGATCGGCTCTGCTATTTCGATTTTTGAATTAACTAATAAGGTCGCTCATGTGTGAATATTCCCAAACAAAAAATAACAGAAAAGGAACGGGAAAAACAAAAGCAAAACCTCCCCTTCAATGCTGACTTGCTGAGATCCAAGTGTGTGGTAGTTTACTCTGTAAAATAACTGGTGTGGCTATATGATTATGATCTATTGTTACTCGTTTATTCCGTTTGCAAAATGTAGGTAGTAATGAAACATACAATTCATAGAATCTGAAATGAAGATTTACAAAAGCAATCGAGAGATCGTGGAAGATGGACAGAGAAGGATAAGCAAAGAAAGAGGGAATTCTATTTCATTTCTGTTATGTTCCCCTATCACACCTGAGTATTTTTATATACCAAGGGAAAACAGGTAACCATCTAACAAGAGCACTAAATGTCGAACACATTCTAACAGCTGTTATACACAAACCAACAGCTGGCAACAACTATAACAGAAAACTAATGTAGCTAATGGGCCATCCTAACATCCCCCCGTAAACTTATGGGGGCTGAAGCAACCATAAGTTTGGAAGTAAGCAACTGGAACCGCTGAATTGGAAGAGGTTTGGTAAAAAGATCTGCCACCTGATCATGAGAGCTAACATGCTGAACAACAATTTGTTTGGCCAAGACTTTCTCTCGAATGAAGTGGTAATCGACTTCAATATGTTTGGTGCGGGCATGGAAAAGCGGATTAGCAGCCAAGGCAATTGCAGATAGATTATCACAATATACCAAAGGAACATCAGACAGATCAACACACAAATCTGTAAGCAATTGCTGTAACCAAACAATGTCTACAGCAGTTAAGGCTAAACTACGATACTCAGCTTCTGTACTCGATCGAGCAACGGTATGTTGTTTCTTGGCACTCCAGGAAACCAAATTAGAACCCAAAAATATACAAAAGCCAGAAGTAGACTTTCTATCAAACTGATCGCCAGCCCAATCAGCATCGCAATAAGCAGTAAGAGTCAAAGAACCAGCAGTAAAACAAAGCCCTTGATGAAGGGAACCCTTAACGTACCTCAAGATCTTTTTAACTGCAGCGAAATCAGCTTGAGTAGGAGAATGCATGAATTGACAAACATGATTAACAGCATGAGACAACTCAGGTTTAGTCAATGTCAAATATTGTAACGAACCGACCAAACTTCTATACAATTGCACATCTGGAAAAGGATCAGCAGAATCCGAAAGAATAGGAGGCTTAGTAGATGCAGGAGACAAGCAAGGTTTGCAGTCCAACATTCCAGCTTTATTAAGAAGTTCAAGAGCATAGGTGGTCTGATACAAATATAGACTGTTATTATTTCGAAGGACCTCAATCCCCAAGAAATAGTGCAATTCTCCAAGATCCTTGATGGCAAATTAGCCTTTGAGAGCAACCAGGAGCTCAGAAATAAAGATAGAGTTATTGCCAGTGACAATGATATCATCGACATAAATCAACACATAGACAAGAACTGTATCCTTATGATAAACAAAAAGAGAAGTGTCTGCCATACTGTTTGCAAAGCCCAGAGTAACTAAAAATTTGGAGAAAAGAGCAAACCAAGCTCTAGGAGCTTGGCGAAGGCCATACAAAGCCTTTTTAAGCTTGCAAACATGAGATGGTCGTTGAGGATCCACATAACCTTGAGGCTGTCTCATGTAGACTTCTTCCTCCAAGGGACCATGCAAAAATGCATTGGAAACATCCAGTTGTTGTATAGACCAGTGATTATGAACAGCCAAGCTCAACACAACTCGAAGAGTGGGTTGCTTCACAACAGGACTGAAAGTCTCAGTGAAATCCAAGCCTTCGGATTGTTGATTACCCCTGGCTACTACTAACCTAGCCTTATATCTTGCTATAGACCCATCAGAGTGACGCTTAAGCTTGTAAATCCAATGACATCCAATGATATTGACATGAGAAGGGGGTTGAACAAGTTCCCAAGTACCTTGTTTAAGAAGAGCAGAATACTCCTCATGCATAGCATTTTGCCAAACAGTAGTTTTAATTGCCTCAGAAAAACTTTTTGGTTCAGTGTGAGCAGGGAAAGTAGAAACTGCAGTAAGAGACAAAGGGACTTTGGGTTTATAGATACCATGCTGAGATCTAGTGAGCATAGGATGAGCAGATGTAGTAGGGACTACAACTGGTGAAGAACAAACTGCAGAAGATGGAGATGCAGAAGAAGACATAGGGACCAAAGGTGGGGATACAATACTAGAAGGAGCAGAAGAAGAGGAAGGTGAAGTAGAAGACGAAGTGGAAAATGAATGTGAATTTGGAGGGAAAGATTCATGAAAAGGAATAGCAGGAATATAAGTAGTAAGAGAATCAGTTACAGCTAGAGTAATATCAATCAAAGCAGAAATAGGAAGGGAAGAAGAAGAACTAGAAGAAGAAAAGGTCTGGGCAGAAGTAATCGGGAAAACACTATCCACAAATTTAACATGTTGAGAGACGTACACCTTGTGTGATTCAAGATCCATACATCTATATCCTTTAGTCGTGTCACAATAGCCCAGAAAAATACAAGAAGCAGACTTGGGGCTAAATTTATTCTTGGCATATGGTTTAAGCCAAGGGAAGCAAAGACAACTGAACGATTTTAGAGAGAGAGAGAATTGAGCGTGAGAATTCCTCTTTTTCATTAACAGAGAAAAGGGGAATATATACAACCCTACAATACAAATGACTAAAGTACCCTTTTGTACAAAGAATCTAACAAATAGCACCCTAGCTGATACAAACTAACTACTAGACATGTCTCATTATATGTTAGCCACTACAATCTAACAACAACCAAAGGGTTTAAATGACAAGTAATCAGGATCCTTGTGAAATAGCAATTTATAAGGAATCTGAAACTGAACAGCAGAGTGTGGCAAACGATTGATAAGATATACTGAGGTCGTAAGAGCCTCCAACCAAAATTTCAGGGGTAAATGAGCGTGATGTAGAAGAGTCAAGGTAGTTTCTATCAAGTGTCGATGTTGTCTTTCAGCCCGTCCGTTTTGTTCAGGAGTGTTAGGACAAGAAGTTTGATGAATGATGCCTAAATGCAAGAACAAATGGGCAAGATATTGATTGATGAATTCTCCAAAAGGGCCATCCTAACAGGTAGAAATGGGCCATCCTAACAGGTAGAAATGGTACAAATATTGAAGAGTCATAATTCATGACTTCACATACACGGGTAGGGGTGGGAATTTCCGATACCACATGAGAACACGACTCGAAGTTAGCAGGTCAGACATTAAACACAAATATGACACAACACGATAACACGAAAAGCTAAACAAGTCGGGTTAGGATTGAGAGAATTCTAACATGAACACGAGATGACACGACACGATGCACACCCCTGTAATGCGGGTGTCTTTCCAGCAGAAGAACTTATTTCTGCACAAATTCATACATGAGGCTACAATAATTGATATGATTTGACCCTAAAATCTAGCGGCTACATGTTTCTTCTCAATCAAGCAACATGTCTTTAGCTTTGAAGCCTTGTTGCTGGGGATTTTGAGTGGCAAAAAGAGTGCAGGAGCTTTCATAATAGTGGCTCTCTTAATATTTATTTTGGATTGTGAGTAATGGAATGCTGTTTCATTAATTTTTTTCTTGAGGGATTCACAGTGAGATAAACTGTCTAAATTCTTCAGGCCTGGGACTTGTGAAGAGCGGCAGGGGATGGGAACTGAAGGATTCTGTATTAAAAGTGGAGCGCCCTGCTTACAAAAGTGGAGCGCCAAAATCAAAATCCTACAAAAATATAGCAATGAAATACACCTGTATGATGTTGAGATACAAAAATAGAAGACAAAACACACCTGTATTTTTTTTTCGTATTTTTTGTATTTTTTTGTTGTTGAAATTTTATCAACATTGGTGTGTTTTGTTTGGTTTTTTTTTTAAAAAACGAGATGTGAGGGGTAAGTCAAGTGTTCGCAAGTTGCAGCACTAAGAGGATTTTGGTCTCTTTGAAGCTCTCTCAATGCATTTCTTTTCCTATTGTAATGAATTCATTTATATCTTCATGATAATGAAATTTTCTTTTGCCGATCAAACAAAAAATGATGATAAAAATGAGGGAGATCGATGGGTAAGGGCGGTCCAAACAAAGACCTAGTCTTCCATTTTGTTGGATATGCAAGTTTATATGCATATGATCGATTTTGGGGATTATAGTCAAATTTTGAGCATTATTCTGGGCCCTTTGACTGCCCTTATACGGCTGAAGACTAATAAAGGGCCCTAGTTGAAAGGTATTATATGAATTTAAGGTGGTCAAGTGTCGGATTCACGAGATAATTAGAGAATGTGTGACATGCTCCATGCATCCTTTTTTTATTTTTTTATTTTTGGTAATGCAGGGTGTCTTGGGCCAGCTTGCGCGCATCTTGGACTAATCTCTACAGGCCCTTCCATAGCCGTTTGACACGCTTACGCGTGGGGCTGAGGCGGCCCCAAAAATTGTTGGCAAGAAGAATCGAACATGAGACAAGATGGAGCAAATACCTAGGTTCCAGGTCAGGAACACTTGGACAACCCTATTAAACACGCGTTCGGCTACCATGTCCCAAAGCAGTATTGGGGCATCATGCCCCCGTTTTTTTTAAGCCCTTGGATCGCCTCTTTCAATCTCAACCCTTGGATCCATCTCCCTCTCTCCCGTTAACCTCCTATACACTAGTTAAAATTATTTTGAAAACACCCAAAAATGTTTTTTTTTTGAAAATGTTGAAGTACAGCCTTTAGTTGTGGTAAGTATGCCTTATTTTGTGGTAAGCATTAGTATAAAATATGGTAAGAAGAGCCTGTGTTCATGGTAAGTAGGGGTGAGCAAAAAATCCGTCAAACCGTGAATCCAGTCCAAACCAATCCAAACCGAAAGATTTGGTTCGGTTTTTTAGTAGTGTGGTTTGGTCATGGTTTAAAAAAATTAAAAACCGCATTATATGGTTTGGTTTGTGGATTCATGTTCACGGTTATGGTTTCAAACCGATCCGAACTGTATAATATATATAATATAA
>CM019270.1:2372821-2387692 GCA_009746105.1 Rhododendron williamsianum | reverse complement strand
GGGTGAAACAAGAAAGAAGCTTCGGGAGAAAATTAAGATGTTAGCGGCTTCAAGGAGTTAGGCTTGCTTGTCATTTGTGTTGCTTTCTTGTTGTGCTTTGAGCKTTTTTGGATATCTGCTTTGTGTTATTTAGGTTTTTGTTATCTTTTTTCCTCCTGGGGTATGCCCCTTGTAGGCTGTATATTCGGTTAGCCTTTTTTCTATTTCAAGCTATGTTACCCAAAAAAAAAATGATTTGGCTGCGCTGGCTACCACAAAATTAACGTCCAATGCCCTATAATTTAATTTAGAGATGACAATTTTCCCCAAACCCGACGGGTATCAGTCCTGCTCATCCGATGGGATTCCCACATGGCGGTACTTCCGGTCCTTTCCAGACTATTGTATAACTTCACTTCACTACAATCCCGCATGCAGACTAAAGGCTGTGATGTTTTCCGTGTTGGTTGGAGAGTACTAAAAGTGTAAACAATTAATATGGAAACATCGTGACTTTATGTTTTGTGACGGACAATTGTAAGGAATTAATTAATTAAAAAGTTATGCACACTCAAGTGTTTTCGTTTTTGTTTTTTTATTCAAAATTGTCCATTTTTTCAACTATCTTTGTGGGACATAGGGAATATTTGTTATATGTTAACATATTCTTACATAGTGCATTTTTTTTTGAATTGTTTATTTGCTCGGAGGTTCTTTGAATTATAATGTTGTGTAGGATGAGATTAATGGAGAGTTGAGACTTGAGAGAGAGGACAGAGACATGGGTGTTTTGCATACGTGTTAGAGTGTTTGGGGGAAGGGATACCACATGGCTCCTATATCAGTTTCATAAGAAACTTTCTCCAACCTGGGTCCCGTTATTTGATCTGAATCGTCGATCTTGTTTGTCTCGTCGAGCAGATGGTCCATGAAAAAATTTAGGTTGATCAGATATGAGTAAATATTTGATCGGTGAGTCTGAAAAAATGGTGGCTGTTTTTTCTCAAGAAAAATGCATTATGAAAACATCGGTATCGAATATCGATGTCCGATCAATCTGAATTTGTACGTAGACTACCTACTATATATTCAATACAAACACTAAGCACGGTTCATATCAAATAACGGGACCTGGGATAGGCCCCACACAATACGTGCACACCACCACCACATCCTTAGTCACATAATCCTTTAAAATGGCCTTCGCTCCCGCTCTCAATCCTCGTATATATTCACAAATTCTAGTTGTTTGGCAAGTTTTTTTAAAGACGCTTTCACGCTTGCGGTTGCGCTCCTGCACCCGACCCGCACATTCATTATGTGACTTCGACCACACACACCACCAGAGGTCTTTTGTACCCAAATTATGTACCAACTCCGTTTCATCCGGAGGATCAACCACGTTTTTGAGATTCATGATACTGTGACTGAAACTCACCTGATACATGGATACACCAAATTTGAATTTGGGTAAAGAGGATATTGAGTCTATCTACTATTTTCCTTTCAGACAAAGCACCCACCAACTGAAGGCAGAAATAATTCTTCAACCGATATCATCACAGCCTTTTTAGTCGCATGTGGGATCATGTGGGATTCCTTCTGCAAGCCACCATTGTCTTTGTCTCTGTCAAGTTTTTGTCTTGTTTCTTGGTAGGCCATTTCACTTTTAATCTTTAGTTCGTCAATATGGTAGTCAATTTGAATAAAGGTAATACTTTAAAGTAATATCGTGTCGCACGATTATCTTTACTTGAAATTTGTATCACCTAATACCAATAGGAGTACTCAATTTGACTATGTAGTAGTACCAAATAAGGATATTATTGATCCCTATAATAACTGTTATTTTCTGCCAAAGAGAAGTCTTTGGCCCTACGACAATAGAAGTGCACTTGGGAGCCAGGAGAATAGGAGTGCACTTAGGTGCCAAGAGAAAAGGAGGTCAGAGCAATATATTCTTATATTCTTTTACCTGATCAACCCTTGTTTTGGCCTCTTCATTCATTCATACGCCCGCGCCCTCTCTGAATTGGGTTATATTTTCTCAAATTGTCGCCCAAAGATATTTGCTTAACATGGTTATAGTTGCATTGTTGGCTAGACAAGGTTCATGGCTTCCAAATAAATGTTGATTTTCACTATGGTTCATGGATTTTTTTTTTTATTTTCCAGTTTGACGGCTTCATTTTATGTATGAATCTCACTACGGAAAGTATGCACCAAGAGGAAAACTACGTAGAAACTAGAAACTTGCTTCCTAATTTAATTGGAAGGTAATCGAGGAGGTGAGAAAGTATGTCGTGACTGTATGTGTTGCGGCGGACCGCGGACGGTTATAAAGAATTTCTGACTTTAGTTGGTGGGTGGAATGCGCTATATTATTACCTAAGTAAGGGCTTTTTCGGGAAAGAAAAAAAGTAGAAAACAATATGGTTGTTCTAGATCCGGTACCCTATACCTCTAATTTTGTTTTGTCTCAAATACCGGTCGGTACTGGTCAATATCGGAGATACCGGATGTTACCGGACTACTTTAAAATTTATTATTTTTCTTCAAGTACCAGACAATACCAGTCGGTACCGGTCAATAGCGGACAAGTACCGGACAAACACCGGACTATTTTTTTTATTTTTCTTTTTAATAAATGTGTACAATATATTATAAATACTACTCCCTCCGTCCCAAAATACTTGTCCGGTCCGTAAAACGGAGTGTTAAAAATAATGCAATTTTTTCAAGAAAAAATTCAAACTTTTTTCATAAATTAAAAATACTCATTGAAATCTAGTAAGTTGTTAAAAAACTTTTGATTTTTTCTTGCAAAAATTGTATTATTTTTAACACTCCGTTTTGCGGACCGGACAAATATTTTGGGACGGAGGAAGTATTATGGGAAAATAACACTAATAACGATAAATCCGAAACAGTACATCTCATCGGTACCGGTACGTACCATATTAGTAGGAAAACCGGTACTCTAGCCAGTACGGTATTCAGAACCTTGCACAGTTGCACTGCACAACATGCCTATGGAAACAGTAATGCTACGGGTACAGCAATCTGTGCACAGATTTTTTTGTGGGACCCACTAAGGATCCCACATAAGTGATCCGATCCGTTCATTATGTTTAAAACATTTTTTCAAGGGCCTCCGCGAAAAATTAGCTCAATCCGATACTTATAAGTGTTTGATCTAATCATCTAACTTTTCATTCGGGTTTTTAGAGAATGAAAAGTTAGACGATTAGATCAAGTATTTATAGGTGTCGAATTAAGCTGATTTTTCGCAAGGGCACTTGAAAAAATGTTTTAAACATAATGAACGGCTTGGATCACTTGTGTGGAACCCTTAGTGGGCCCCACAAAAAAATCTGTGCACAATCTGTGCACAGATTGCTGTACCCGTAGCATTACTGCTATGGAAACATGTGTTTTACGTTTTGAATTTGGTCAAGGACAACGCCAACGACCCAATGCTGTAGGAAAATGACCATAAATGATCCGTTGGGCGGTATTCGATGACTTGACCTAATTGTCTGGTTGATTATCTTAGGCATAATCTGAGTCTCAAAATCTAGTTGCTACATGCTAACATCAATAACTCGAGGATGACAATGAAATTTTTTGCTCATCCTATTTTCTTGTTGATCTTTTCATTTCCGCTATTTGCCAATGCCTTGACAGATACAATCTTACAAGGACAGTTGGTCACAGCCTCAACTACCATCACATCTTCTGGCAATGAATTTGTGCTAGGATTCTTTAGTCCTGGGAATGAGAACTCCACAACAAGCAGTTGTCTGGGTATTTGGTACAAAAGAGCTTCGAAAAAAACTGTTGTTTGGGTAGCCAACAGGGATAACCCTCTCACAGATTCCACCGCGGTTCTCACCATAGCTGCGGATGGAAACCTGGTGATAGTGGTGGGAAGAGTTTCTTACATGCTGTCTAACATATCAGCAAGTGGAAACACTAGTGCTACCCTTTGGGATTCAGGAAATCTGGTTTTGAATGACAGGAGATCTGGCGATATACTATGGCAGAGCTTTGACTACCCTACAGATACTCTCTTACCCGGAATGAAGGTTGGTCATGACAAGAGAAATGGAAAAACTTGGTCTTTGTTGGCCTGGAAAAGCAAGGAAGACCCAGGCCCTGGAGTTTTCTCTTTCGAACTTGATCCTCAAGGGACAAGCCAGTTTTTCATCCTAAAAGAGTTTCAAAAGTATTGGACTAGTGGGACGTGGAACGGAAAGATTTTCACTCGGATTCCCGAAATGGCTGGGAACTATATGTACGACAGCATCTACGTTTCCAATGGGAATGAGAGTTATTTCACTTACTCTATGAAAAATCCTTTGGTGACTGTTAGATTTGTGTTGGATATATCGGGGCAACTTCAGTTGCTTTCAATGAATGAAACGACAGGTGAATGGGACATGTATTGGGCTCAACCGAGGGAGCAGTGTGACGTTTACGGTTACTGCGGAGCTTTTGGTGCCTGCAATCGAAGAGCTACTGCATTTACTGCATTTTGCCAGTGTTTTCGCGGTTTTCAGCCCAATTCTGTGGGCAATTGGAATGCAGGCGACATGTCTAGAGGGTGCGTGAGGAAAGCGCCTTTGCAGTGCGGCAATTATAGTGAAGCTAATGAACAGAAAGACCAGCTCCTTCGGATGTCTAAAGTAAGATTGCCTGACAATCCAATAGTACTCTCGCAAGTTAGAAGTGTTGGGGACTGTGAATCGGCTTGCTTTAGTAACTGCTCATGCTCTGCTTATGCGTATGATGGCAATGATGGGTGTTCCATATGGCGTGAGGAGCTCATGAATGTGCTACAGCTGACAGACAATGACCCTGAAGGAAGAGATTTCTATCTAAGACTTTCTGCTTCTGAGTCTCTTAGCGAGGGCAAGGGTAATGAACCTGTCACAAATATCTACGTTACGTACTGTTCGTAATTACATGCATTGTTTCTGGATAAAAATGAAATCAGTCCTCCTAGCTCCTATTGCAGATTCAAGAATCAAGAGGTGGAAGTGGATTATTCTAGCCATTGCAGTTCCCATAGCGCTGCTGGCTGCCGTTAGCTTCTTTTATTGCTTGAGGAAGCGAAAGTCACAGAACAAAGGTACAAATTTTGCCCTTGCAAAACAAAACTAATCCAATTAAAGGGGTTGTGCGATACATGAAAACAGTGTTTTTCCTTTTAGAAGTAGCAAGGATATGTTTGTAATAGCATGCATCGGTCATTCTCCTTGATTATTTTAGACATAAGCAGTATTTTATCTCTTTATTTTAGACATAAGCAGCATATATATTATGAACTAAAAAATTGTCATTCTGCTTCGATATAAGCTTAAATGGCCCAAATACTATTTTACCTAGCAGGGGAGGATTCAGGGGAGGATTTGATGTTATTTGATATTGGCAAAAGCACTGGAGCTGCCAATTGTAAACTAAATGAAGCTGGCAAGAGTCGTACCGGTAAAAAGAAGGACGTTGATTTGCCATTGTTTAGTTTTGCTAGTGTGTCTGCTGCAACTGATAACTTCTCTGATGCAAATAAGCTCGGAGAGGGTGGTTTTGGACCTGATTACAAGGTACGATTCAACTTAACTGACCACTTTAAAACTTGAATGGGGATTACTACACAGAAAGGCTGGTTTAGTTTTTCTGCGGGAGTCATGTTCACTTCTCGTGTTATTTTTAGACAGTATTTTCCTTTTAGTTTGCCATAGGATAAGAATAATTTAGGGCTCCATATCAGGGGAAGCTACTAACGGGGTATGAGGTGGCTGTGAAAAGGCTTTCAAGAAAGTCCGGACAAGGATTGGAAGAACTACAAAACGAGGCAATGCTCATAGCAAAACTCCAACACAACAATCTTGTGAGAGTTTTGGGCTGCTGCATTGAGAAAGATGAAAAGATTTTGATCTATGAAAACATGCCCAATAAAAGCTTGGATTTCTTCCTTTTTGGTTTGTACTTATCGCATACTTGAGTAGATTGAATTTATACCAGATTTTACTCTTTGTATGCTTACTACTACTCGGTAAACGTATACTAAGTAGATATGGTCCTGTTTAGTAATTTGGATGTGAAATTGTGACAGATCCAATCAAATACGGGATACTTAACTGGGAGTTACGTGTTAACATCATTGAAGGAATTGCTCAAGGGCTTCTCTATCTTCATCAGTATTCCAGATTACGAATTATCCACAGAGATTTGAAAGCTAGTAATATTCTCTTGGATAAAGATATGAACCCCAAAATATCTGATTTTGGGATGGCAAGAATTTTTGAAGGAAATGGATCACATGCGACAAATCGAATTGTTGGTACTTAGTAAGTAAAACATAGGATTAGCTTATAACATTACTTATTTCTGCACTCTTGCACCGGTCAACTTATTTCTACAGATGAGTGTGATATTGGCAGCACTTGATGATCTGATTTAATAATTTAATCCAGCGGCTACATGTCACCAGAATACGCCTCAGAAGGTCTCTTCTCAATCAAATCGGATGTCTTTAGCTTTGGAGTCTTGTTGCTAGAGATTTTGAGTGGCAAAAGAAGTACAGGCTTTTACAATAGTGACTCCCTTAATCTTCTCGGATATGTGAGTACCATAATGCTAATTACATAGCTTAACCTTTTCTTTTGCATTTTTTATTCTTTCCTGCTTTCTTTATTTATATTGTAAACATGAGCTAATTGACAATGTGTCAAATTGAGATATGCTAATGGCGTTGTTTTTAATGCAGGCATGGGACTTGTGGAAGAGCGGTAGGGGAGAGGGCATAAAGGATCCAATATTACCAGATATACCTTCTACAAATATGCTGCGGAGATACGTAAATATAGCGCTACTTTGCGTCCAAGAAAGTGCTGCTGATAGGCCTACCATGTTGAATGTCGTATTGATGCTTAGCAATGAACAAGCGCTTCTACCCTCTCCTAAACAACCTGCCTTTTCAGCTACTAGAAGTGAGCCGGATCGATGTTCAACCAATGGATTAGAAATTTGTTCAATGAACGATGTGACAATCTCGATTTTGGAAGCTCGATAACTTGTTGGAATTAATTTAGAATAAGTAATTGTGTTAGTTACTTTGTTAACACAGATTCATGTATTAGGTACACGAAGAGTCAGAGTATGTTTGATGCGTGTTTGAGATACATGTATTATGTATCTTGGTGTGTTTGTGGAGGTTCATGTATGTGGTTAATTAGTAGGAGTCTAAAGTATGCAAGACCACTATATAAAGGGTCATTGGTCATTTGTACGATAGAACAGAGATAACCCCAGGGTATTGAAACAAAGATTATATTGTTTGAAGAACTTGTGCTCCTTAGGAGCTCTGTAAAACCTTCGGGTTGTACATCTCTATAATGTTCTTTTATCTCTCAGACTCACATATACTGATTCTTGAGTTGGTTTAGTCGTTGCATATTCCGCTGTGCTCTCTTGACATAGCAACTTTCCATACACTTGAAACAATCCCATTAGTCGATGAAAGTCGATGATCACCAACTGTGAGTCTCCAATCCGTACTATTTAGACACCACTTTCACCCACATAGCATCCTTTTCACGACTGAATCCATTTTGCAAGTAAAAGCTGTATTATGATCCACCAGTCTTTTATTAGTACCCGGCCAGACCACCATATGGTCTGCCCTCAGCCAGTTTCTCCCATTTTACCCAGTGCAACTTCCTTTTCTCCTCTGAACCACCCCATATAGATTTTCTTTGTTCCGTTTTAACTGTCGTTGCCAAAAATGGAAGGCTACTGAGAGTTGATTTCAGTAAAGTCAGTCTTCCACCAATGGATGAGTACCTCAATTTCCACAATAGGCTGACAAGTTGCATCTTCGTTTGTATATATATTTGTACCCAAAGGCAGACCAAGGTATATCAAAGGCAATACTTACCAATTCTTCATCCCATCTATCTGACCATCTCTGTAAATCACCTCATCTTGTATACCCACTCCACAAATAACACTATTAGAGAAGTTATTTATCTTTAGACCAGACATGAGTTGAAAGCACCTTAGGATCCATTTAATATTCATCTGATGCCAGTCAAGGTCCTTGAAGTCATTCAAGAAGTCATTGCGTCGATCGAAGAGTCTTTTTAAGTTGGGCGAAGTACAGATTACCTCCCTGAGGTTTGGACGTTTGGCAGATAACCTCCCTGACGTTAACTAATGACCACATAACCCCCCTATGGTTTTGGAGTAAACTGCAACCGTTAGGTTTTCCATCCAAACTAACGGAAGGTGTAACACACATCCCTATTGTGAGAGTGAGAATGGAAAAAWAAAAAATAAAGTAACAAAAAAATATCAATTCCAGTAATTTTATTTTCCTAAGCAATTCCAGTATTTTTTCGGTGTGATTTTTAATTTTTTTTTTTCTCATTCTCACTCTCACAATAGAGGTGTGTGTTACACCTTCCGTTAGTTTGGATGGAAAACCTAACGGTTGCAGTTTACTCCAAAACCATAGGGGGGTTATGTGGTCATTAGTTAACGTCAGGGAGGTTATCTGCCAAACGTCCAAACCTCAGGGAGGTAATCCGTACTTTGCCCTTTTAAGTTTCTAAGTGTTTTTTAAGTTACAAGAGTCAGACACATATTTCAATTAGTCTATGGACAAGTCTTTTTTAATTTGTGTCTTGAAAATGTAAGTCTCTCTTTTCCTATTCTTGGAGGGTTGTTCCAAGTGGCCTATAAATTCTATTGCTATGAATGAAAGAAGTACTTTTGGAGTGTTGAATTAAAATAGCCTTTGGCTAGTGAGAAGTTTACTTCTTATTCTTTGTTTCTGTATCTCTTAGGTGGATTCGTTTGAGTGGTGAGCAACGATCCCTACACTCTGTATCCTTCATTCAATCCTTGGGTGGTGTCAATCTTGTAAGAAATATTAAGAGCCCACTTGGTCAGATTGTGATTAATGAAAGTGCCCACTTCCATTATAGATATGGTGGTAGTTTCAAGAACCTCTTGGCTTCCCCACATTCATTATTGTACTAGTTTAACTAGTTTAATTAATTGGTTTCTTTGATGGAAGAAAACTAGAAGGTCTTTGTAAGGAGATATAGGGACCCTAACCTAGCATGGATATATAGCCTATGGTCTCCATCAAATCATGGCAAAAGTCATGCATAGGTTAGAAGACACCTAAATCTAGTGCGTGTGTGTTCGGTATTCAAACTTGAACAACAATTACTAGAGGATAGTTCGATCCTATTTTCGCTGTGTATACTGGTATATGTATTATTTATCTTACAAATCTGTATCCCGCTGGTTTCTAACTTGGGTGGTGAGCGTTATCCCTTTTATCATTTTTACTTTTCTTCAATCCCATCTGCAAAATCCGGTATCATCATCACTTCCATCGTACCATTATCCCAGAAAATGGCTCCTGTGGTCATGCCATCATCTCTTACCTTTTCCATATTCACATTACAAAACTCTTCCAAGTGTTCATGTTTTCGTTCACGCACACATATAATGTGACGGGGGCAAATGCCGAATTGATGTCGGTGGCAGTGTTGTCTGAAGCTGGGGCAAATGCTGAATTGATGTCGGCGAAGAAACGGGCTGATCGCAAGCATCAAGGTTCAACTCGTTAAAGGTTCGGTTCGGATCATTTAGTAAAAGAGCCGAATCGCAACAAATTTTTGGCTCAAGTTAACCGTGACTAGGCTCGTCTAGATAAGCTCAGCTCATGTGTACAGGATGTACGCGCTTATAGAGGTTCGATTACTAATTGAATCGAGCTCGAGTTCTTAAATACTAATCGAGCTTGAGAGCTCATTGAATTTCAAACGAGCCGAGCTCGAACACCCTCAAAACTCGGCTTGGCTTGACTTGTTTGCACCCATACAGATGAATGAGCTGCAATAAAAATATGCAAGCTTTGGAGTGTATTGACTTACCTCAAACGATTCATAGTAGATTCAACATCACCTAGTTTTCTAATAAAAAAAGTAGTCATCTTCGACCAGATTTCAAAACAAACAATTTCTAAGAAATTTTCAGAAGACGTTTCCTTCAAATATGTCTTTATCCAAGTTTTTTTTTTTTTTTTTGTCTTTGTTAGTTTTGCGTCAATTTTTTTGTGGAGTAAAAAATTATGATCAAAACCTTAAAAAAGTCACTAAAGACAAAAATAATCTAAAACAGATGGACTTTGTAGAATATTTTCCGTAAACATTTTTTTACTTTGGTTCGCATTTTTTTTTCTTCTTGTTCCTTTCATCAAGACTAACCAATAAACCAAAAAAATGACAGACCAAAAAAATCCGGAAGGATTATGAAGCAAAACACCCCTTAGCTCATTACACATCTACATCAAGAAGGTGAAATCGTACAAGAAAAGCTATGGTGATGATCCTAGAAGATGGGTTTGCTGACTTGTGGTTGCATAACATGCCTGTGGAGTTTGGGAACATGTTAATTATTGTTGTGTAGCTTTCTCCTTTTGGATTTGGTTCTTGACTTGTACAGAGGGAACTTACTTGGAAGAATGTACTTCTAAGGTCAAGGACGTCCCCACATGAGCTACTTGTCTGGTTGATTATATGGGCATAATCTGAGTCTGAAAATCGAGTTGCTAATTCGAGGATGACAAATTTCTCTCATCCTGTTTTCTGGTTGATCTTTTCATTTTCGGTATTCGCCAACGCCATAACAGATACAATCTTACAAGGACAGTTGGTCAGAGCCTCAACCACCATCACATCTTCTGGTGATGAATTTGAGTTGGGATTCTTTACTCGGAGTGAGTACTCCACCATAAACAGTTATCTGGGTGTTTGGTACAAAAGAGTTTCGGTACAAACTATTGTCTGGGTAGCCAACAGGGATTACCCTTTTGCTGGTTCCTCTGCGGTTCTCACCATAGCCGCGGATGGAAACCTGGTGATAATGCAGGGAAGAATTACTTACATGCTGTCTAACATATCATCAAGTGGAAACACTAGTGCTACCCTTATGAATTCAGGAAATCTGGTTTTGGTTGACAGAAGATCTGGTGATTTACTATGGCAGAGCTTTGACTACCCTTCGGATACTCTATTGCCCGGAATGAAGCTTGGTCATGATAAGAGAAATGGAAAAACTTGGTCTTTGTTGGCCTGGAAAAGCAAGGTAGACCCCAGCCCTGGAGGTTTCTCTATTGCACTTGATCCTCAATGGACAAACCAGTTTTTCATCCTAAAAGGGTTTGAAAAGTATTGGACTAGTGGCATGTGGAAAGGACAAATTTTCGCTTTGATTCCTGAAATGGGTGCGAACTTTGTGTTCAAGTGCACCTATGTTTCCAACGAAAATGAGAGTTATTTCACTTACTCTATGAGAAATCCTTCTGTGACTGCTAGATTGGTTATGGATATATCAGGGCAAATTCAGGCGCTAATATGGGTTGAAGCGATAGGTGAATGGAACTTGTTTTGGGATCAACCGAGGGAGCAGTGTGACGTTTACGCCTACTGCGGGGCTTTTGGAACCTGCTATCAAAACCCTATTCCGTTTTGCCAGTGTTTTCGTGGTTTTCAACCCAAATCTGTAGGAGATTGGAATGGTGGCAACACGTCTGGAGGGTGCGTGAGGAAAACGCCTTTGCAGTGTGGCAATGATAGTGAAGTTAATGGACAGAAAGACCAGTTCCTTTGGATATCAAAAGTAAGATTGCCTGACAATCCAATAGTACTTTCGCAAGTTAGAAGTGTTGGAGACTGTGAATCGGCTTGCTTTAGTAACTGCTCATGCTCTGCTTATACTTATGATGGCAATAATGATGGGTGTTCCATATGGCACAAGGAGCTCTTGAATGTGGAGCAGCTGATAGACGATGACCCTGAAGGAAGAGATTTCTATCTAAGACTGGCTGCTTCTGAGTTTCTTCGTGAGGGAAAGGGTAATGGAATTATCACAACCTTCTACATTACGTGGCGGATGTAATTCGATGCATTATTTCTGGATAAAAGTGAATTTAGTCCACCTAACTCCTCTTGCAGATCCAAGAATTAAGAGGCGGAAATGGATTATTCTTGCCCTTGCAGTTCCCACGACGCTGCTGGCTGCTGTTGGCTTCTTTTATTGCTTGTGGAGGCAGAAGCCACGAAACAAAGGTACGAATTTAGCCCTTGCAAAACAAAACAAAACAAAACCATTTAAAGATGATGTAAGTTCCATGAAAAACAATGTTATTCCTTTTAGCAGTAGGAAGGATATGTTTGTAGCAGCATGCAGTGCTGAGTCTCCTCGGTCATTTTATAAATAAACAACAGTTATCTCTGCATGTGAGGAAAGTAGTGTCTGACAATATATATTGTGAACTCAAATTTTGTCATTCTGCTTCTATGTAAGCTCAAATGGTCCAAACAATTTTTACCTAGCAGGGGATGATTTGGTGTTATTTGATCTTGGCACAAGCATTGGAGCTGCAAATTGTAACATAAATGAATCGGGCAGGAGTCATACCGGTAAAAAGAAAGAAGTTGACTTGCCATTGTTCAGTTTCGCTAGTGTATCTGCTGCCACTGATAACTTCTCTAATGCAAATAAGCTTGGAAAGGGTGGTTTTGGACCAGTATACAAGGTAAGATTCAAGGTAACTCAACACTTTTAGACAGTATTTTCCTTTTGGTTTTCTATCAGTTATGAATAATCTAGGGCTCCATATCAGGGGAAGCTACAAAAGGGCTATGAGGTGGCTGTGAAAAGGCTGTCAAGAAAGTCAGGACAAGGATTGGAGGAATTACAAAATGAGGCAATGCTCATAGCAAAACTTCAACACAATAATCTTGTGAGACTATTGGGCTGCTGCATTGAGAAAGATGAAAAGATTTTGATCTATGAATACATGCCCAATAAAAGCTTGGATTTCTTCCTTTTTGGTTTGTACTAATTCCCGCATACTTGAGTAGATTGGATTATACCAGATTCTTTATTTGTGTTTACTACTACTCGGAGAACTTATACTAGGTAGATGTTTTGTTCAGTAATTTGGATGTGAAATTGTGACAGATCCAATGAAATACGGAATACTTAGCTGGGAGTTACGTGTTAACATCATCGAAGGAATAGCTCAAGGGCTTCTCTATCTTCATCAGTATTCCAGGTTACGAATTATCCACAGAGATTTGAAACCTAGCAATATTCTCTTGGATGAAGATATGAACCCCAAAATATCTGATTTTGGGATGGCAAGAATTTTCGAAGGAAATGGATCACAAGCGACAAATCGAATTGTCGGCACTTAGTAAGTAAAACATAGGATTAGCTTATAACATTACTTACTTCTGCACCTTTGCACCAAGACAACTTATTTTTGCAGAATTGTTTGATATTGGCAACACTAAATGATCTGATTTAATACTTTAATCCAGCGGCTACATGTCACCAGAATACGCCTTGGATGGTCTCTTCTCAATCAAATCGGATGTCTTTAGCTTTGGAGTCTTGTTGCTAGAGATTTTGAGTGGCAAAAGAAGTACATGCTTTTATAGTAGTGACTACATTAATCTTCTTGGATATGTTAGTACCATAATTCCAATTACATTTCTTACCTTTCGTTTTCCATTTTTTTTGTCTTGTCGGCTTTCTTTCTTAGTATTGTATCGTTCCAATTTTATCGGATGTTCCCAAATGACAATTGTTATTTTTAATCTAGGCATGGGACTTGTGGAAGAGCGGTAGGGGAGAGGGCATAAAGGATCCAATATTACAAGATATACCTTCTACAAATATGCTGCTACGATACGTAAATATAGCGCTGCTTTGCGTCCAAGAAAGTGCTGCTGATAGGCCTACCATGTCGAATGTCGTATCGATGCTTAGCAATATTGAACTTGTGCTTCTGGCCTCTCCCAAGCAACCTGCCTTTTCAAATGTTAGAAGTGTGCCAGATCAAAATTCAAGAAAAGAATTAAAAAATTGTTCAATAACCGATGAAACAGTCTCAATTTTGGAAGGTCGATAACTCTTCGCGCTCCCATCTGACATTCATGATATTTTCCTGGTTCGTTCCAAGGAGATATTCATGTTACTATTCTTATGTAGAATGGAAGCTGGAAAACTAGCTGAACTAGAATGTAACGGTGTTGAGAAAGCCATATCAAAAGTAGAGGAGTCCAAGGTATTGTTGAGCATGTTTTCACGTGTAATATCCGTTCTTATATCCTGAAAATTAAAACCGATTGTTCATTGGGTAAGGTATGTTGCAAATGAAAGAAGGCAAGTCTTATTTTCATGATCTGATATATTTCTTTCTACGTTATGTACACACAACCCGTCATGAATCTAACCAAACCTACTACTCATTTGTTTGAAAAGTGCCGTTGCCTGGAAACATTTAAAATCTTGTTTGTTCATGCTGGTAAACTTGATTAATTTTTAGGGTAAAGTACAGATTATCTCCCTGTGGTTACAAGCTTTGGCACATCACCTCCCCGACTTTTGGAAATAGCCAATTCCACACCTTATGGTTTTGGATTAAACTGTTATACTAACACCGTTAACAGAAAATGTTAAATGACTGTATTACCCACTGTCTTGTTTCATGCTCTTTTCCACTTTTTTCTCACTCCACTATTACATATGCAGTCTTAACTTAACCACCACTCCGTATTAACCTTATTAAGCCGTACATTACCTAGGATTTTATTATCTTTAACTTATTTTCAATATATTGTATACAACCGGTTTTTTACCTTCAAATACACATAAATATTTAAATAATAAAAACCTTTCTTTAATTTTTTTTAAAGCTGAGTTTCCTTGATCCCCAACCTTTAATATAACCTTAAACATGTGCAACACGTATATAGATTTCTCATTTCCCTTGAGACTACAATCTATATTATAAAA
>CM019270.1:2334228-2351122 GCA_009746105.1 Rhododendron williamsianum | reverse complement strand
CCCTCGGTTCCTCGGATCATCCATCTCAAAAATCCGGGTGGCGACTCTGTCACAAATCGCACCGCTTCGGGCGCGGGAGCCCACTGAAACACTTGGGCCATGCATGACGTTGAAATGCGCCTTATTTGCACGTTTTACCTGAAACATACAAAAACCTACCTTACGTGCAATATCACTATAAAAGCTAAATAAACGTAAGATAAAATAATATAAAATGGGACTAATCGCACCAAATATCAACAATGTTGGGTGCTCATCACACACCCCAACTTGAACTTTGCTAGTCCCTAGCAAACTAAAGCAAAACATATTTAACTAAGCTATGCAATCTTCCTGAGATTCAAGATACAAAGATTATGCTCAACTACTACAACTAGGCAAGATTCCAAAAACACCCCTTCAAATTCGAGTACATGCAATCCACGCACAAACATGCCATGAAATAAGATGAACAAACTATGCCATGTTAGAGTAGTCAAGTATGCATGCCTCACAATGAGTTTCAATTCCAAAACTCACAAGGATACGCTCTTATTCGACTTTTCACACAGTGCGATACAAGATACATCACATGACAAGCGCTAGTGAGTAAATGCAATAGCCGAAGACAAAAGGCTACGCATGCTATCAAAAGAGCGCTTAGAACGAAAGGAAAACTATATCTTGACAAGTATGGAAAGACTAGGAATAAATCATACTCAAAAAGTAATAAATATCAATTATGCATCAAACGGAGTTAATTAGCGTACTAAAGATCAACGGAGGACTTTATTAGCTTATAACGACCTTGGATACAAAGGGAATGAGACTACAAAAAGTGTAGTGGCCATATACTAGCTCGGATCAACTACCCCTTGGCCACTATCGACCCTAAACTACCCAAGGTTTAGCCACATATCGGCCAAACACCAAATGAAGTTATGAAAAATAAAGAAAAACTACTACCACCGACTCCATCACATGTAGTCGTCATCCTCATCCAGCTCCTCTTGGTATTGAGTATCGAGCTCCCCCTTTCCATCAGACTCTTTCTCATCCGGAATGTATGTTAGCCCGGAGGTCACACCAATTCTCTCATCATAGTATTGAACCCTTTTTCTAAACCGCTTTTGCTCTTTCATAGCATTTCTTTGATTTTCTTTTCTTTGAGGAATAGGGTTATTTGAATTGAGATTTGTAGTGAGAAAGATTGAGGGCCAATTTCGAAGGCTTTGAAGAGGGAGATGAAAATATGGGATTTTAGCTTTTGTAGTGGGAGAGGAGAGATATGGAATAACGTATCAATTCTTCGCCTTTTCGAATCCCAACCACTTCTATCATATTCACACCACTCCAAAACCTCCTTGAAACATTGAAAATTATTGACACACAACCCTCCAAACATCCGATTACCTAGGTTTGAACAATGGAAGAGACTCGGACTATAGTTCAAAACAAGGACGAGGAGACTCTTATGTGGTTTAATCAAACAAAAATGCCTTGAATCATTTCTTTCGTATGCCAACAACTCCAACAAGATGCATGAAAGATATATACACTACTCAAGCATGAACAAAAGATATTATTTACGTAAATGCGGGAAATGAAAGCAAAAAGCATGGGATGCTTCAAAAGTGAATCTCTACTCTAGCGATGCACACTACTTGACTCAACTTGTTCATCAATGTTCATGTATATGCATGTGACATAGATTCAAACTTATAATCAAATTCGATGGGATACACGACTCTTGCCATATTGACACAATTGAGCATAACTAAAGTATCTAACATGCGAAAACACTACTAACCAAGGAAGATTGCACAAAAAATTTAAAATTTTTACTAAAAGCAGAAAAATGAGACAAGTCTCATGAACATATATATAGCATATATATCCCTCCCCCCAACTTAAACGATGCTATGTCCTCATAGCATGAAGACAATTGAAATGAAATACAAGAGAGGGAGTAAACGTACCTTCCAACCAACTCTTCACGCGATTGAACGAGTCATACTTTTCTYCCCATTTCCMAAGYRAGAAACGGGTGGCTATACCAGACCATCAAAAGAGAAAAAGAAAAGAGAAAAAGAGAAGGAGAGAAAGAAAGAGTGTGCACGTTCAGCCACACGTGGGCTGCGAACATTTATCATACCATCAAAAGCTATTACCATGAGCACGTCACTCCACTCCAAAATCTTGGTCAAAAATTGAATGTGGCCATGCCACAAAAATAGATACTTTGAGTACCACAATTGCCGAATTCGTTTAACACATTTAAGTTCAATCAAGTGCGCATTCCAAACTAGATTGATTTTCAAAGAGTTGACAAAATCCACAATATAAGGATGGTAAACCAAATCAAATTCATCAACACCAAGAAAATCAATTAGTTCTAGGATTGGTAACTTCTCAAGATTAGGCCCACATGCATCTTGTTTTTCTAACAAAGAGTGTAAGGAAACTACCTCGCCATCCATTTCCTTAGCTGTGAGAAGATTTAAGCACAGAGAATTCGAAGGGACAATTGTAGCTCCCATGGGCTCCAACTATTCAAAGATTGGTTCATAAGCATCCTGTTTAGCCAACAATGAATACAAGTAATCCACTTCGGCATCCATTTCCTTAGCGTTGAGAGGTTTTGCCAATGGATCTTCATAATAGACGCCCGATGAGTCAAGCATGTTCATCTCATGAGTAAGGAGTAATTCCTCCGGGGAAGTATCAAGATACGGGAGATCGGAAGAGACAACCTTAGTGGTGAGGCATTTCTCCCCCGGATCATCACAAAGAGAGGGATCTATAAAAGGAGAACTCTGGACCCCAGGTTCATCAATAGGCTCATCACTCCATGCAGATTCTGAGAAGCTGTCACAATCTAAACTAACATTTTCAACAAAGCTATGTGGCTCAATTCCCTCTTCCATGGCATTTGAGTTGGACTCTTGACAATGTTGAGCATACACCCGAGAATGTAAAATTCCGGCCAAACAATCAAAGAAATCTAAGGCTTGAGCGGGTTCTTTTTCAAAAAGTTTGCCATCGCACATCTTGTCTAAGAATCGTTGACTCGKTGGAGAAAGTCCATCATAAAAATAGTTAGCAATTTGAAAATTTTCAAAGCCATGATTCGGGACCGCATTGAGCAAGTTCTTGTATCTTTCCCAACATGCATAAAACGACTCATTCTTTCTTTCAACAAAGGTTTGAATTTGTTTCTTGCGAACCCCCATATAATACATGGGAATGAACTTTTTGTGAAATTCATTTAGCAAATCAACCCAAGTCAACATGAATTGAGGGTTCAAGGAATTGAGCCAAGTTTTGGCACTATCCCTTAAAGAGAGAGAGAAAAGAATTTCACCTACGCGGACTTTGATTTCGCAATGGCACTAAGGGTACCCAGTTTGCCTTTGAAAGCCGCAACATGTTTGTAAGGGTGCTCGTGATCCATGCCATGAAAGCGGGGCAACCAATTGGAAATGCTCATTTGCATCCTAAATACATTAATGTTGTAGTTACAGTTGAGATCTTTATATAAATCAAGTTTATTTATATTTCTATCGGTTAATCATGTTTACCTTTTCTAGCATGCTTTCTAGTCTTTTTAGTATGATTGAGTAGTTGTTTAGGCTTGGCCATGAGGTGAATAACGCTTCATGACTTAAGTTAATCTTGTCTTTCTCAACTCATGGCTTGAGGTTTGGTTTGTAAATGTGTGTGGTTCGCCTTTTATGTAACAAAACTTGTCGATGTTAACCTCCGGTGATCATATGCTTGCTCATATGGTTCCGTGAGCTATGTCTCGCCTCGTGTTTGCCAAAAGAACCAAAGAACTTGCTCGCTTTCCAAACTATACTTCTAGTTCATCGACCTTGATATTTAGTTTGAATTCAAGTCTTGGCGTTGTTAATCTCCGGTGATCATGTGCTTGCTCACATGGTTCCGSGAGCGATRTCACGCCTTGTGTTTAGCTTGTTATTCAAACTCTATATCAAGTCTAACCATTTTCACCGCTAAACCTTCCGGTTGATAACCTATGCCGTGTGATTCAACCGTGTTTTCGTTGAGAAAAGTTGATTGGCCTAAGTTACGGGTATTATGAACTTTTATGCCTTGCCGCTTTTAATTCTTAGTTAAAACTCATTTCTAGTCTTTTCCATAAGAGTGTTTCTTCACTTTTCAAAGCAAACCAATAGTTGGTCGTCTTAACGCTGGAAATACTTACTTCTAAAAATCCTAATTAGCTATAGAGATAATCTCTGTGGGTACGATCCCAGACTTTTCGGTATTTATGCTGACAACGACTTAGCCTTACGCTCGGAGTAATTCAACCTCATTTCGAAGGCAAGGTTGTGACGAAGCACTCATTAATGTGGTGGCAAGTTGTGGTGAAAAGATGGGGTTGATATGGGGAGAAAAAGCTGGGGGAGAGGATCTGGATCCCCTCGGGATGCTCCCGTTTCCACGTCTCGAAGGAAGTAAAGTCCCAAAACATTTCTTCTTTTTTGCAAAATTTATCCCAAACATTTCCAATATTTGGAAAAGCATAATCATCATCCCTCATCAGATAAAGAGGAGGTTTGTGGTGTGCATGTATCGGGGGCTTGTGACCATGACGAAGAAGGCCTTCCCTTCTTCATCTTCATCTTCTTCTGTTCAAGAACTATACGACCTCTGTAAAATGACCTTTACGCCCTCAGGAACATCTCCCGCTTCTCCTCAAGCCATCCAGAAGCTCTGCTCTCTCTTGGGTACTGTTACAGACCCCTAATTTGCTCCCTGCTTCTTTTTCTTAGTTATTGTGCTTTCTTTTTGCAATTTCGCAGTTATTTTGCGATCTGAAGCGATTCTGTATGTGGGTTTTATTAATTTTGTGATGCTGATTAATTGATTATGGGTTTGCTGTAATTTGATGCTGATATTGCGAAGTTCAATCTTGGGTTATTCAAGATCCATAATGCTTGAATAACCACGTTTTTGGCACGTGTTCTGATTCCATCTCGAAGTATTACTAATTTAGAAATGTGGGGTCCATCCTGTTAAGCTATCCAACACTCCCCTCATGTTCAACCCCGTCTTGCGTGTGAAAGGCAAACATCCGGACATAGAAAGAAACAGAATGCAAAAGAAAGAAGCATAATGCAAACACAAGATAAATGCGAATTAAGATGCTTGAACCCAAGACCTCTCACAAACCAGAGCTCCAATACCTTAATAACTCACCTATTCTCTCAAAAGCTCAGCATGTTAGAAAATGGGCTCATCAATGTATATCAATGTGTTGTATAAATGTGGTCATTGGCATACAAAATGTGGTCATTAGTCGTCATGGCATTGCTCGATGACGTTAGTAACAAGCATTTGTGCGAGTGGTTTACTGTTTTGATAATGGTTTTGGGATGAGGGATCTTGTTTGAAAAGCATCATGGTTCAGACTAGTGAGGAGCTGATATTCATGACAGTCGAGGTGGATTTTCTGGGATGTGGCAGAGATTGATTAACAGGCTCTGAAAGCTGAAGGCGCCTTTTAAGGAGTATATACTAGTATAGTATGCTTCAAGAAGCCAATCTAATGCTGCTCATTTGGAATATAAGACTGATCTGATTAAGGCTGTGTAGATTATGCATGCCATTAGATAGCACTCAGGAAAAAAATCTTCGGGCTTATCACTGCCTACAGAAAATCTTCGGGCTTATCAAAATCTTCGGGATTATGCATGCCATTGAGAGGTGGTTTTTTGGAAATAATGCCTACAGAAATCTTATTCATCCTGTTTTCACAACTATACGCCAATGGATTACAACTAGAAAAGTAGGATCACCATTATGGTGCATAGATGGAATGTGAAAGATGCCATCCAACTTTTACACTACATGAATCTGGTGGTCAAAAACTCAATGGGCATATTAGAAGGATTTTAGTGTTTTGAAGTGGTACCTGAGAATACTGTCTTGTCCGTCTTCCTATGGCTTTGGAAAGAACAGATCTTCATTTTTGACATGATATCCCCAGTTTAAGTTTGGTCAATGTCCTCCTATGGCTATTGGTTTGTTTTGCAACACCAGTAAAAATATACTGTGAAATTTTTCGAGTTTTACATCCGTATGATTTCATTCTGATACTGGTACGGGAAAATGAAGATTTTTTTTTTTGGATAGGTATATTTCCAGTAGCCATTGTGACTTGTCCTCCTCGAACAGTAAAGCAGCCCTTAGAAGGCTTGTGAACTGAACGAGGCAGAAGGCTGCCTGTTGACGTGCCTAAAACTAATGGAACATTAGTAGCAGACAAATTACTTTTGTGCCTCTTTTTGTGGTTTGCTACAGACAACTATACTTTGATGGAAATGCTTCGTAATACGAAAGTCTGTTGGATAGGCTATTAGAGATCAGTATTTTGCGCTAGTAAGACTGGGCATCCTGTTCCTCTAATGTTGAGGTAATGCTTCTAACATGTCATTGATGATTATTGTTCTGCAGACACAATACGTCCTGCTGATATTGGTCTCAAGGAGGAAGATCAGGGGGATGATAGAGGGCATGGATTATTTGGGCTTCCTCGCTTTAATAGAGTCGGACGATGGGCTCAACCGATAACATACGTGGATGTACATGAATGTGATAGTTTTACGGTCAGCTCTTTCATCTGGCTTTTAAGTTATAATTAGTAATCACAATAATAAATTTGAAGTGTTTGCTTTGAGATCTTCAATTTTGGAAAATTTCCTTCAAGGCAAATGGATATGGATGAGTGTTCGAGTTTTACAGTTCTTTCATCTTCTTTAAATTAGTAATCTGATTGACAATTTTTGAAGTGTTTGGTTTGAGATTTTTACTCATGGGAGTTTTCATATTAGGCAAATGTGTAAGAAACAATTTGCAAATCTTTTTGGCCTTTTTTGGCAGTCTCCATTTGTTTAAATTTATTCCTGGATAGTGATATCACTTACCTTCATTCCACATGAGAAACCTAATTCAGTCAAATTTTCTTGACATCACTTATTTAATTCAAACAATTTTCCTTTTTATTCTCCAGCTACTCCTACCTATTGTTGTTTGACAGCATATTTCTGTAGGTTATAGTTCAGTAGCGAGGAAAGTGCACCAAACTGCATCCCTAAGAAAACTTAAGATGCTTCCTAAGCGTTAGGAATTAATCCATCGAACATTTGAAACTGTTAAAATGAGCAATTTTGTAATTTGCATACTGGATGCTTGATAGATTCTCCATTTGTTACTAATTACCTACTTCGCTCTTCTTAATATTCACATGCTTATTTCTTACAAATCTCCCTGTTCCTAAATCTGGTTCCTATTCGGCAAATCCGATACTTCCTACTGCTTCCTTCTTCCCCTTAATCCCCATATGGCCATATCCTTGTACTCCTTGCTTATTCCTTTGCATTCACTGTATCTTCCCTGATTTCCGACCAAGATATTAAGGACTAAGGAGAGATCAGTGTTTTATGTGTACTGCTTGATGCTCTTTTATTATTATCATTTGATCCATTCTATCCAAGCGAAAAGAAATTTGCTTTGTTGAACGAAAATTCTCACTACATAAAATTGGTATTGATACTCGCTCATGGTACTACAAAATATTATTCGTAGTGGATCCTTCTCAAACTATCTAGGAGTTTTGGTCAGAATTTAACTTTCAAGATGCAGTAATGAAAATTGTGGAAATCTTTTTACAAGATAAGATTACTTCTTGTTGTCACACAGAAACAATTAACGCTGCAGCTATGATCGTCTTGTACAGTTTGGAGGTAGCAGAATGCGAGATACCTTTTTGTACCGAGTAATGATCCTTATTCAGTTAGATGGTTATCTTTTTCTTTCTGTGCAGATGTGTATATTTTGCTTTCCAACTTCTTCTGTTATTCCACTCCACGATCATCCTGGGATGACTGTTTTGAGCAAAGTTCTCTATGGCTCCTTGCATGTAAAAGCTTATGATTGGGTTGAGCCTGAAAAAATGCAAAGAAGCATGGGACCAAATGACTCACCAGGTCTGATCGTAGACTCATATATGTTTCTATTTTTTGCAATCATAATAAATACCTTCTTAAACACCATAATGCTATGGGGTATGGAATGCAAGATGCTTTGTATAACAAAGGTCAAAGCATCTTAGGAAGGCACTCTCCAGTTCATTTTATTGAATTTTCATTTATAATGCTTTGTAACTTAATGTTGTTTATGTGTGTGTCGTGAGGAACTAAATCAGACTTCTTGCAAATAACCACAATCTAAGCTGCCAACAACGAAACTTCCATTTTTAATATACCAAAGAAACTAGAGATATACTCAGAGAGATGTCAATATACCAAAGAAACTTCCATTGTTAAAATCAATGTTACATAGTCGGGTATGGGTATCTGTAAGTGTTGGATGCATCTGATTTTATTGCAAGCACATCGAAACATTGAATAATATCCATCTCCCTTAGTATATATCTAGTGTAAATAAGAGAGATGGGTCTCGGTTTGGGCAGATGATCTTTGATTATCTGCTTTCCTTGCTTCTATTAGTCTTGTAACATTTTCAAGATTAATGATTTTTTTTTGTTTTTTTGCCATTCAAAAAAAAAAGTAAATTTTATTTACAGGGTGTAATAGACCATTTATTCAGAATGTTGGATTTTGATGCATAGTTTCCGAAACTTGAACATTGAACATTTTCCCTAGGTGAAGGTCCAAAGAAAATTCGTACACATCCCACAACCACCCAGATGACTCAGTCTCCGACACAGTTGCTTCATACATTCCAAAGAGTCAATGGAACATAATAAATAACGGAGAAGCAGAAGCTTAGGTCTTTCTAATACTGGGTAGATTATTTTTTGTACACTGTCCGGGATTGTGAGAGACTCAGATAGTTCATAGTTATTTCGTAGATCGGTACATTTCGTTCTATACAGATTTGTGTATATTATGTTTTGATGAAACTCTTCTCTTATCCAGTGAGATTGGTAAAATTGACGGTTGATAAAGTGCTAACAGCACCGTGTGGAACTTCAGTTTTGTATCCAAATCGAGGAGGTAATGTGCATTGTTTTACAGCAATCACCCCGTGTGCCGTGCTCGACATACTTACGCCCCCTTACCAAGAAGCTGCGGGCAGAAAATGTACTTACTACCATGATTACCCTTATTCCAGCTTCAGTAAGTTCTTCTATTTCTTTAAACTTGTTATTCTGTATATACGGACCCAAACTATCACATAAGAGCAATTTTCCACTTGCCAAGTATCGTAATATCAATTGTTGAATTTATCATTCTGCAGCAACAGGAAAAGGAGATGAGTTAAATGATGGCAATGAAGAGGATTATGCATGGCTTGCACAGATAGGAACACCAGATGACCTCTATATGCGGTCAGGAGAATATCAGGGCCCAGTTATTAAAGTTTAGCTTCGGTTTGCATGCGTTGGTGATCAAACATGTGCTTTCGTAACGTTCGAAGTGAGGTTCAGGTCCCAGAAGACATTTGTAGGGCATTTAACGACGATGCTCTTAGCCAACATGAAGACTGATTTGCCTCTGTACTGCTTGTACTGCAGTTTTTGTAATACATTTACCAGCCTTTCACGGAAAACATTCTGCAAGCAAGGAGTCCTGTTTACCTAATAACAAAATGCACAGGTTTTGGTTATTTCTGGTTTTGATGCATCTTTTTTGAACTCTATTCTAACAGTTATACACAGATGGCTTTTCCATCAGTGTAATATTTTCATTCCTTATTTTTTAATGGGAAAACCACGGGACAGTGGTGCTCAGTGGAGTTAATCACCACGTGATGGTTTCGAGTTCTGAAATCACGGAACACATGGCATGCCCAGAATTATTGACCAAAACATGGTGTGAGGCTTACAATTGTACCCCTTTCTTCTTTAACAGCCAACAATTTTATTATTCTCTCTTCTTTTACAGCCTTTATACGTCTCTCTCCTCTCTCCTCTTGAATTACAAGACAGTGGAACAAAGAGCAAAGATTTCTCAACCCATGAACACTTTTTTTTTTGGAATTGCTCAGATAGGAAAGGAACAAAAGAAATTCCTCATACATGGAAAGAGCAATGTAAAAAGACTAATATACCCCATATACATTTGAAACCTATCTGGCTCTCTCTCTCCACTTTCAACCATGACCCTCTGTATCCTCTTCCTCCCCCTCCTCCTCTACACCACCGCCCCTATCTCATGCGCCGCTGTTGCCCAGCGCAGGTAGAGTCGGCCTCCCACTCCTGCGTCGGAGTCCGATTGTGAGTGTGTGTGTATCGATTGTGGGTTTTGATTTATGTAAATTGAATCGTGGGCAGTCAAAATATGTTTGAATTTGTGTTCTTGTTCTTGATTTGAATAACTTTGTATCTTTTATACCCAATGTAGTCCTTTATAATCAAAATAAAAAGATTGGTTTTTACTAATATCCAACGGAGTTCTTTATTATCAATGACTTGCTCTTTTATATCTCAGACAATGGTCAATCATATGGTCCAGGTTAACCGAAAGATTAGTCTTTACTAAGTCAATCATATGGTCCAGGTTAACTGAAAGATTAGTCTTTACTAATACCTAACGTAGTCCTCAAACAATAGTCAATCATTTAGTACAAAAGTTCTCTAAAAAATATGACTTGTCCATGTTAATACACAATAGGGCAAAAGAATAGTAATATGATTGTGGGTTTTGATTTATGTAATATGAATATTAATCGTGGGCAGTAGTCAATCATGTGTTATGTAATATGATTGTGGGTTTTGATTTATGTAATATGAATCGTGGGCAGTCAAAAAAATCGTGGGCAGTCAATAGTCAATCATTTAGGACAAAAGTTCTCTAAAAAGTTCTTTGTGAATTATTGGATCGTTATGACGAGAGAAAAAAGTAAAAATATTGTTCAAATTTTTTTGCAATGAAAACAAAAATAAGCTGAAAATGAGTATGTTTTATATTATTTTTAACTTTATTCAAAAATATAATTTTGAACAGAATTTTATAATTTTTTATTCCTCCCATCAAGACAATTCAATAATTCATATAAATAATAACGCAAAACCAACAAAAGTGAAAAAATGATTAAAGACAAAAAAAAAATTCAAATGGCTTATTAAGCCAAAATAGGTCTCAATCCGATAATCATAATTGTAACTGCTTCATCCAATCATTCACTTTTTAATTCGGATTCAGAATCCTAGAAATCAAAAGAATTCTAAAACAAAAACTAAACATCTGGATCGACAGCTGATTGATTTTCACATGGGCTCTCAAAAATTTATTTCAAAATTAATGAGATGCTCAAAGTATTACTAATACCCGATATAGTCCTTTATAATTAATGACTTACTCTTTTATACCTCAGAAAATGGTCAATCATTAGGAACAAGATTCTCTCAGAAAATATGACTTGGTCCATTCGAACAGAAAGATTGGTCTTTACTAATACCCGACGTAGTTATTTATAATTAATGACTTGCTCTTTTATACCTCATATAATGGACAAAGTTCTCTCAGAAAATATGACTTGATCCATTTTAGCAGAAAAATTGGTCTTTAATAATACCCAACGTAGTCCCTAATAATTAATGATTTGCTCTTTTATATCTCAAACAATAGTCAATCATTTGGGATAATGTTTTCTTAGAAAATATGACTTGGTCCATGTTAACAGATAGATTGCTCTTTACTAATATCCGATATAGTCCTTTACAATTAGTGACTTACTCTTTTATACCTTTGATAATGATCAATCATATGGAACAAGGTTCTCTCATAAAATATTATTTGGTCTATGTTAACAGAATAATTGGTCCTTACTTTTACTCGACGTAGTCCTTTATAGTTAAGGACTTGCCCGTGGAGTTAATGGTCGTAAACCTTATTTCCTTTACTCTCAACCTCGAAGATCAGCTGCACTCCATTTATTGGATTATTTTTCCAAATCTAAGGGGAAAAAGGATGTAAGCATATTCACATTTACAATAGTCCAGTTTGATTTGTTTGAATTGGGTATCAAAACTTCAAAAAGAAAAGAAAAGAAAAGAACTACTTCTATTACTATAAAATCTAAATCCACTTCCTTTATGGAATCAACAGCACAATAAGTACTGAAAAATGTTTGCCCAATTCAAGATATTACAAACATACACATACCCAACTTTTCTCCTCTTCCTGATGAAATTGTCTACGAAATCACCGCGTAGCGAAACGGGTTTGAATGTGGTGAAATGGTTGTGTTGGAGAAGTAATTGTCCACCTCTTCCTGAGGAAATTGTCTACGAAATCGCCGCATAGCGAAACAGGTTTGAATGAGGTGAAATGGTAGGGTGTGTTGGAGAAGTCATTGTCCCATTTGGTTTTGTAAGTGTTAATTTGGATAGGAAAGGCTGTCTCTTGAAGATTTTGACCGTAGTGCAGCGGCCATGGTTGAGGAGTTTTTTATCGATTTATACGTTTCCAAAAAACTATTTGCCAAAATATACGTTTTTTCAAATTATTTTTAAAAATAGTTCAAAACGCACATTCCATGTGCATCACGCATATCGGATGTGCATTATCTGTGCTGGCGTATGCTCACGCATACCCCAGCTGCGTGATGCATATTACATGTGCATGATGCATATTGAATGTGCATGATGCGTTATATATGACCCATATCAACAGTCATTTAAGTAACGGAATGGATCGACGATTTCGTTAAAAAAAAAAACAAGAAATGCGTATATGTCCCTGACTGTATAAGCAAACAAGAAGCGCGTTAGCCAGTATGCCCACTCCGCTTGMATGGTATTTACGCAATGCGTAGACCAACGAAGACGAGGATTCAAAGGATAATCGAATTGATCTCCTTCATCCACCCATGACCTACCCATTGCTTTGTAGATGTCCCTGACTGTATAAGAAGTCATTTTGAACTCTGATGATTTTCGTTAAACATGGTACAACTATAAATAGAAGGATATGGTTATACGAGAACGCATATACAAAAGGCGTTAACCATGTAATTGTTTTTTTTTTAGATTGATGTGACAACATGGCCAAGTGACAGGTGTTAATTACTAATACTCCCTCCGTCCCTTTTTAAATGTCCTGCTTCGTAACTCCAACTTATTAAAAAGATATCATCATTATACCTTTCACATCAACTTTTTCCTCCACTTTCCCTACTTACCCATCATCATTACACTTTTATTCGCTAACTTTTCAAAATGGAATCTACTTTTAGGGACAAAATAGACAATTCACCAACTTTTACCCACTAACTTTACAAAATGGACACTTATTAAGGGACAGCCCAAAATGGAATACTGGACTGTAATAAAGGGATGGAGGGAGTAATAACTATTTTGCATATGCCCATTATGTATTTTTTGGAACAATTAGTATTATTTGTAATAGGCATTTGAAACAGATAATTGTTGGCAATAATGAGACAAATAAACTATAATGTGACCATAATCATAAATTACACACATAATCGAAAGTTACAAACTACAAATTACAAATTTAAAAACAAAGATTTCAAATTAAAACAAGTACAAGACAACATGGCTCCATACATACGTAAATGTCTTACTACTACCGATTACAAAATCGTTCTTGAACTTGACGCTTTTGTCGTACTTCCGGAACATTTTCTTCGATTATGTCCTTCTTGTCCACACAATGTGCATGACTGTCTCTGTGATAGTTGGTGCTCTATCCAGTCCATCTCGTTTCTGAACCGTGTGATTTGGGGTCGCCCTCGCCCCCGGATACGTTCTCGGTCTGGAATGATGGTTGGCCCSTTGATTTCAGGCCAATACGCCTTGTCACGCGGGGGCCTAAATGGTTGAGAGGCATACATTTGTATAATTGATTCGAGCGACCAAACATCGCTGAAGTATTCGAAAGGGGAAGTTTTCATGAACATGCACGCCACAAGCATATGCGAGCACGACATCTTCCATTGTTGAAACTTGTTGCAACTGCACGTATGATTGGTCATGTCAACTGAATGTTTGTGATTTCCTTTATATGGGCTCGTCTGATTCATTAGGGTTTGCATCTCGTAAGTTTTTGCCGCGCGGTCAAACTCAACGACCTGGTGTCTCGATGCCTTATTCCTCCAGGTATGATTCCTGGCTATGTGGCACTCACATGCCATTCTCTTGTATTTCTTTAGTTCTGGTATTHTGTTCCTGAAATTGCAGTGATCTGGACCATGGGTGGTCCTACAATGGGGCACGGGGGGTCACCCCCACTCAAAATTAAATAACCATGTTAGCAAAAAGTATTCTCAGCCATGGGAATACAGGCCCACGGGGGGAGAGAGAGAGAGACATATATACAGGGAGAGAGAGAGAGAGGGAGGGACTTACAGTGAAAGGGAGGAGAGAATGACGAACGGCGACGGAGATCGGAGAGAACGGCGAACGGCGGTGAACGTAGAGTACGACGATCGTCGCGAGAATGGAGAGGGAGAGGAAAGACAGTGCATATGCGAGACGCATACCCTTTTTTGCAATCAGAATTTTAAACCCTAACGCCTATGGAATATACATCATGCACATGTAATATGCATCACGCATATTGGGTATGCGTGATACACACTGGATATCCAACTGGCTCGGCTTGCATATGCCAGCGCGGATAATGCACATCCGATATGCGTGATGCACATGGAATGTGCGTTTTGAACTATTTTTAAAAATAGTTTGAAAAAACGTATATTTTGGCTAATAGTTTTTTGGAAACGTATAAATCGATAAAAAACTTAGTTGAAAGATTGAATTTTGATGTTCGTGTAGGGATGAGAAGGGAAAATAGGAAATGGATTTGGAAGGATTCGAGGTGAATTTAAGTGAATCTTTGGTAATTGAGGATTATCATGTCTGGTCTGGGAGGATTTCTAGATGAGAGAGAGAGAGAGAGAGAGAGAGAGAGAGCATCAGGAGGAGATGGTGGGTATAAGGGTAAAATGGTCTGAAGAAGTTATGTTACCATGTCTTGATCAATATTATTGTAGATGTCATGTATTGGGAATTTCAAAACTGCACACGAATTCACCAACCACCACCCGCCGGTAATTCTCCCTATTTTAATTTTGATAGTTACATACACTAGTGCTATCCTTTAATGCTCGATAGATTGATCCATTCCTCACTGTTAGTCCCTCCTTGATGCCCGGCCGATGACTAATTCTAACCCATGCCCAATAATAACTCAAACCCTGGTGTCAATTAAATGGAATGGATCGAATAAAAACTCTTTTGATAAGGTATTACCGTAGAGTAATTTGGCAAGGAAGGATAATGTAACAATGAGAAACGATAAGAAAAAAAGAAGAAATAAACTCTCTTATTTTACGAGTTTTGTTTCTCACTGAATTAGATGGTGAAAACAATGTGGCCAATGAAAACAAGGAGAATTGATCAGAAAATCTCTTATTTACCAGTTCTGTTTCTCACAAAAGAATGGTAAGATTTTACGAGAATCATGGAGGAACAAAATTAGTTCATATTTTCCAGAATAGCAAATAAGAGATTTGCTAATCCTCTTCATTGCCATCAAATTATCAAAATAGCAATGGAGGGGGAAAAATATCACCCATAACCAATGGCGGACCCAGGAATTTGACATAATGGGGGCACCAATTTTTTTTGTAACGCCGTAATATATGAGTTACAGTTAAGCACATTCACACCAAAATAATTTTAGCATTTATGATAATGTAATAATTTTAAAGTATATATGTATTTTAATAAAAGCTACTTGGGCAAACTGCGCACCTCGACTATAYAAGTTAAAACAAAATTATCACATGTTCATCATCTATTTTTCTATTATTAATTCTACAAGTACAAGTTTCGGGGACCAAAATGTACAAATACAATGTGTGAGTTCATATTGAGTACCACATAAATGATTGGAGACGTTGGGGAGTGGGAGAAACATTGGTTGTGATACAAGTACAAGTTTCGGGGACCAAAATGTACAAATATAATGTGCGGGTTCATATTGAATACTACACAAATAATTGGAGACGTTGGAGAGTGGGAGAAACATTGGTTGTGAAAGAGTTCTAGTGTATTTTGAAAAAAAATACAAAAAAATTGGAGTGGGGACTCGAACCCACATCCTTTCATTCCCAAAAAGTGCCGCTAACCACTGCACCACAAACTGACTTCTTCCACATGTAGGACATATATATATATATATATATATATATAAACAAAATCTGGAAATGTTTTTTTTAAAAGGGCGTGGGGGTACGTGACCCCACGTGCCCCAAGATGGGTCCGCCCCTGGGCCGCCATAACCCATCTTAAGAAGAATAATAGTAAGAACATAATCAATCCCTTTCCATTTTCCATGCGTGGGCAATACCACAATCATCCATTTCTTTCTCAACTACATGGGCCATGTTTGATAAGTGTGTTAGGTCTTGGGATAGGATTGCTAATCTTAAGGGTCTCCTAACTCTTTGTTTGATTGCCAAAAAATGGAGGGGATTAACAAGACGATGGGATTGGTAATCCCCCTATTTTGTAGGATTACTAATATACCATGGAGTACTAGGTATTAGCAGGGATGGAGCCAGGGAGGGGCCAATATGAGCGGTCGCCCCTGCAAGAAGAAAAAGAAACACTATTATTATATGTAAAAAAAAATATCCTATGAAAGTATGTAAGCTCGCCCCTGTGTAGAATTTTGAAAAAAATATATATAATTGTAACCTTTGAACTACGAGAATACCAACATTAATTACTAAAGGCTAAGGGCTAAAATATAACAAAAAATAAAACTATAGGGGTAATATTATGAATATTCAAGTAGTAAACTTCTACCTTTCGGTAGATGGGTTTAGTGTTTTACAGTTTTATTTCTTTTTGCCCAAAAATCTCAATGACCCACCAAATCCCCCC
>CM019270.1:2299286-2325479 GCA_009746105.1 Rhododendron williamsianum | reverse complement strand
ATGGAAGGAAATCCGTGGATAAAACCGGGACCGAACCGTGACTCACGGTTCGAAATCCAAACCGAACCGTAAGACTTTTGGATTAGGATTGGATTGTATTTTCTAAAAACCGTAAGATACGGATTAGGATTGGATTCATACGAATCCGATCCGATCCGGACCGTGGACACCCCTAGTTTCTAATGATACCTTAGGAAGAGTAAAACCAAAATCTCAGATCTTGACCACTAGAACATACTCTCGGGGGTTCACTTTTATTATTTGTAATATTATTTTTGTTTTTAAAATGGACAGAAATGCTTAAGATTGTATTCAGTTAGACTTATTAATGATCATTTTTAGTACAATTAGATAAATCGATCAGAATTATATGTTGTAATGTTAAAGTAGTTTTTATACTTAATTTTTAGTATAAAAAAAAAATTACTGGTATCACATTTTATATATTATTACTCCTACTACATTAGGTATTTTTTACAGTTGACTATCCAATCTCAATCTGCGTTCACAAGTGATTAAGGTCAGTGGAGGTAGCCATTTAGGTTAGGTAGGTGCGCACGAGAGAAGTGAGGTGGTTGCGTGGGGCAATCAGCTGTTTTATGTGGGTCCCAAATCAAAATGAACTGGTTTGGGTTCCAGGAGAACTTGAGCATCTTCGTCGTTAGCTCACAAAATTGGAGTAGAAATTTCTAAAGGAATGAACTGGAACAATGGTTCCTGCATATCTAGGGAATAATGGGACCAATATCCCTCACGAACCAGAACTACCTCATGAGTCCACTAAATCGACCATTTATTCATGCACAGTAACACTACCATAAGCCAAGTTACAGAGCAAAATCCCCGAGAACAAAAGATTCACGATTAAGCATTTCATTACTTACTAGTAGTAGCCTATTTCGACATATATTAAGGGTACAATAGTAAAAAACCATGTAGCTATCCTCTCACCATGACACAACAAAAGAACGAGGGAGGAAATGGAAGAAAACAATCCCGGCCAAATGGATATGGTTTCCCCTCTCCTGTCTTCCCTTCCCCAATCGATCCGATCAATTCTGTTTTGCATGCATATCTGGTGGGTTTGTTTGTTTGTTGCAGGTTGTTGAGGTGCGGTTGTGATGTGGGGCAATTTTCTAGTTGTGTTTGTTTTCTCGCTTTGGCTAACTAATTTGCGTCGGTGTGGGCAGCATGCCCTTAAAAAGGATTTCATTCCTTTCCAACGGCAAGGCCCTCGGATCGAGGGAGCGCGAGCGGAGAAGCAAGCGCTCGGAATACAGAGTCGCCACTCGGGTTTGAAGGTCCGACACCCAAGGAACCGTATTTCGAAGCACCTGCCGCGCTATTTAATTTGAAAAAGTGAATGAACCAGTCCGTCATAACCATATCTAGGTTCAGAAGCCAGGTTACGAGAGGGGAAGGGTTTTAAGGCATCCCTCTCGCCCAATCCGGAGATCGGTCTCTACTTAGGCATTTTGAAAACATTGCGATTCTTCTTTTATTAATCAATTTTTAGCCAGTTAGAGCGGGAGAACAGTTAATCGGGGATTTAAAACTGTAACACGATTTGCAAGATGTGTTTGAATGAGCAGTTAGTATAGGATGAAAACAGACTCATGTGGGAGTTTTAAACAGACTGGAAAGCCCCTGTTTTGGAGTGTCGTACACAAGAGGAAATCAATATGCACTGATCAAGTCAGTGCATGCTAATCATACCTGCGCGTGCCACTACAAGACTTGCGCGCGCCAGTAAGCTTAAGCCCACAGCTCTTATTCTCAAACCCTCTGGGCTCTAGAAGGACCAGTTCACACCCAGGACAAACCAAGCAGTTTATGCAGTTATAATATACAGTTTAAAGGCTGAAAAGCCCAACAAATAAACAATACACCCCATAAACAGTGTTGGGACAAAATAAATGCCTAAAACCAAGTTAACCATGCAAGGCCAGCCATTGGTCGGGGACAAACAGTCGCGCGAGGAAGTCCGTCTGTCGCGCGAGGGTGCGCCCTGTCGCGCTGGTCAACGCTCCATTTGACCATCGCGCGCGGGTTTGGGTGCAGCGCGCGCGGGTATGGGTCAATCTTCCAGTGTTTGGTTTTGCTCATCCTGGGTTCTGGGACAGGTCCAGAATGATCCCAAGGGTATTCCATAACAGCAGAAACACATATTGAACTAAGACTAACAGTTTATACTAAGGAAAACAGTAAACTAGTTTTCATCATGCTTGCAAAGTGATCTATATAAACAAAAAAAGACATAAAATAGTAGGAAATCAATCCCCACGCGGTCCAGCGCGCGCAGCAACAGAGTGTCGCGCGCTGGTTCCTACTGAGACGATTTTTGAAACCTTGCCAGCTTTAGAGCCAGGACTGGTATTGATTACCAGCCTTGACCCTGCCAGCCCCCCACAGGAATCAGAACAGAAAACAGTATGTATGCTATACCTAAATTGAGTTTGAACGGATGATTGAGTTTTGAATTGAGGTTGAGATTGAATGATGGATGCTTGAGTTGAATAACAAGGTGGATTGAGGTGTGAAAATGGTTGTAGGATTTTGTAACATTTCTTGATTACACTTGAAAACCCAAGGTGTATGGATTTTTGAACCCTTTAAATGGAAGCATATGGCTTGGTGGTCAAATTTTCATCATTTGGAAAGGTTAGGTGATACAAAGACAAGAGCTTAGCCAGTTCACGAGACTGGCTGAGGGTTACTTGGTGGTTAAGCTGCCCAGCTGATAAAGGTGATGGGGACAGCTTGGACCGTCGCGCTATGGAGCCAGTCTGTCGCGCGATGGTCAACGGTCAAGCTTTGACTGTTTCCACCACCTGGCAGTTTGACATTGCACGATGGAGTCAGACCGTCGCACGACGGTGCGCCCCGACGCGCGATGGTTGCACTCGGGCGCACGATGGTTGCGCCTTGGCGCACGTCAGTAGGTTTTTGACTTTTGGAAGTGGCTTAAGACTAGATTAGGTTCAAGAGTTTTGCAAACACTCAAAGCTCGCTGAGCAAAAAAAAAAAAAAACACTCAAAGCTCAAACACTCAACATTCCCGAGATGTTCTTGATCCGGTTCATCATTGGAGAATCAAATACCGTAAGTAAACTAATCTGAAAGCCCAGATTGGGATATCTACAGTCGGCCGCCGTTATGAATGGGCGCGATCCGGCCAGTGGTTTGGTCGTTCATGGATGTGGAGTGTGTTCACGAGGGCAAGGAGTGTTCAAGCGGCTCGTGGCGGTGTTTTTTTGGGTTGTCTATTTTATTTATTCTTTTATGTTGGTTGTTATTTTCCTCGTGCATGATCACACTGTGTTCTGATCCTTGCGCCTCTTGGCCTTCGCATGTCGTCGGCGCTCTTTATCTTAGGCGATAACACAGTTGTGTATTGTGGTTACGTTTGTTAAATCCTTGTAATCTTTTCTTTCATATATAAATGATGTTCTTCTTTGATGCCAAAAAAAAAAAAAAATGGAAATGGCATAAAGTTTATCCAGTTTCAACTTTGTTGCAGAAAGAAGAAACAAAAGGTAGACAACATGGCTGCTCTCACTTAAGAAAAGTACAGCCAAGAAACAGAAATACATAAGCCACCAGAGATGTTAGAAGTTCAAGTGTCCAACTTGGATGTAACAGCGCCGCAGGGATTGCAGGAACTAGGAAAGAACCACAAATCCAACCAGCCACAAGCAATCCTAATCTGCAATGAACCAGATGAACCATTTAACAAAAATAGCAAGGCAGAGCATTACAGGGATGGTAAACTGCACTAGATGGGGAGGACTAGGGAGGCGAAAAAACACAAGCAGACAAACACCCATCTTTTTTAGCAAAATTACCCGATCATGGAAGCTTTAGCTAGGCTCTTTTTCTTGCCATTGAGGAAGTATATGCAAGCTCCCAAAGAAATGGCCACCTGTAGAAGGAAACACGTAATGTTTCCAGATGGGAAAAATGCAAAGGCCAAATAATAATTTACAAGCACATAAACGCTGAAAGTTTAATTCCTTGCGTAACTGCTGAGATCAAAGGAAGGTCAGTATGGTATTTATCATCCTACAACAGACTTCAATATTCCGAAACAGACAAATGTACAATCGACTCAATGTTAATGCCTCAACCTATATTACAATCATTACTGGGCATCTCACTTTGATCTTTTTATGGTCATCGAATAGAGATTTCTAGTTTCTGGAATTGTGAGCATTCCAGGAGCGATTGCATTTCAATGTAATATTGGAGTACTTTTTATTAACAATATGGCCATGTCATCGATGAACAGATATTAGAAGTTCAGTGACAACCATCTCTATTTCATCAACTTCAGGGTTTTTGAAACCATCCTTTGAACTTTTCTAGTTCTGACTGAACGAGCAATGGAAAGTAAAAAGGGCTGATGCCTGATGTCCACTTAGTTGGCTACCAAGAAATGACAAATTGACATAGAACAGTAGTGTAAAAATAACCTGGAAAGCGGGTCCAGTTTCGGCAGAATTCATGATACTCCAGCCAGCGATGAATGCAAAGAGGAACAATCTTCTGAGAATAATCACGGTAGGAGGAACTTCCACAAATCCGAGCAAGTTCTTGAACCAAGGTGGAGACTCCTGTACTTGCTTTTTTAACATGCTTTTCAAGTTGATTTTTCTTTTCTTCGTGCGTATGAAACTATCCATCAGTAACTTTTCAAAAGCCAACTCTATTGATTCTGCACTTCTTTCATGTGGAGCATATTGAGCTAAAAGAAAGTTCCGGGAACTCCAAATTTCTTTTTCAGAAGCATCTCTGCTTACACCAAGCCGTCTGTATGGGTCCTGAACATTTATTCGAGGGAATGTTGGAGTATTGCCTACATTGGAGAATTTAAAATTGGATGTGAAACATGAACAGTTCAACTTTCCATGTATTCGGCAATGATGTCAAAACATATGCTCGAAGTGTCAGTTGCATATGTTGCATAAGCTTAAAAACATATGTCCGTATCCATGCTACATAGACTAGTGGCAACGAGTACAAATCAGAATTGCTCAAAAAGATCCAACGAAAGTTGCATACTGAGCTTTTGGATGCACTAACAAAAACATTGGATTTCACATTCTCTGAAGAGTTGGAAAGAATCTGAGAAAGTACAGAATTAAATCATTAACATTCACAATACTTGCTATTGTGCAGAAAAATGAAGGGAAAAAAAAAAAAAAGATGTTAAGGAAATAGAGTCCCACATTGCTTGGGAGTGGAATGGGTGATCACTTAATAACATTTGGGACCTCTCCACTCATTGCCAATTGGTTTTGAGATGGATATAAAGTTTCTACATGGTATCAGAGCTAAGTCTTGGGTGGCCTCACCTCGCGTGGGAAAGTCTCTGTCATCTCTATCGCCCGAGTTTTGTTATCTAAGCCACCCAAGTTTGATTAATAAATTCTAGAGGCTACTCCACCTATGGCCAATTGGTTTTAGGTTGGAACCCTCCAAGAAATCTAACATGGTATTAGAGCGGGGCCCGTTCCACTCCACATTTAAAAAAAAAATTCATAATCCACACCCCACGTTAACAGACCAACAAAAAGGCTGCACGATGATAGGACCCAAAAGTGGCCACACGTGACAGACCTCAAACGCGGCTACACGTGAGGGGGGATGTTAAGGAAATAGAGTCCCACATTGCTTGGGAGTGGAATGGGTGATCACTTAATAACATTTGGGACATCTCCACTCATTGCCAATTGGTTTTGAGATGGATATAAAGTTTCTACAAAAGACATTTACATCCCTGATATGTGAGAAACGTAACCCAATCCCGATCCCGACTAAACCTTCAGAGCTGGACCTCCACTTTGGTTGGAAGGGGTAAATGTCCAATACAAACTACTTATTCATTTGTTGTCGCCATCTTCCAGAAAGATTTATTGATACACATATATTATTGATTAATTCCAGCAGTATCGAAGTGTATATCGTAATTCTTAATGTCAATATCTATTGATGCTTCCAAACATAATTACTACTAGATTCAAACTTGAGGCCTAGTAAGGCAAAGATTCAGAATCTCTTACAAAGAGAAGGTGAAGAAAAGATGCACTATTCGCTGTTAGAAAATAAATTTAACCCAGTTTTGGATCCATTGGTCAAACCAAACTTGAACTGGCCCACAAACAGAAAACGCAAAACAGAATTGTGCCACATTAGAACTGGGACAAAATTTTGTCCCCCTAAACATCAATCCATAAATCAAATTATCATATCTGAGACACAAATTAGCTATAATTTTATAAGTGTCCCTGAAAAGGGGAGAGAGAGAGAGAGACAATTTTTTATGAGAAGTTTCTTGCATGAGTACAGAGGATGAAACTAGTGCAACAAGCACTTCTAAGTTGTTTATCCTTGGATTGGAAAAAAAGAGGTGGTGTGCTCCATCATGGGAATGAAAACTAAAGATTAAGTAGTGCATTCAACTTTCAGCAAAGTGTAATATACCCATGAAAATTAAGGGACCTACGTTTCAATACTCATACTGACAGGACCTACGTTTCATATTAATATACCCATGAAAATTAAGGGAAAACTCCCTCCACATCACCAGTCTGGCAGTCTTAAAGGGCGCGTTTGGTATATATATATTGTTGTACATGATTAACAAGTTAAGTGTGTCCGTAACCTTGAAATAGGAGCATCAATCGCAACTTAAAACGTGAAATAAGAACAAAAGTAAATTCTATCCACCTTAAGGGAAATCACAAATAAGTCGAGAGGAAAAACCTAGGAACATAGAGAAACAAGAACGAATTGTGGAGAATATAGTAGTTTTTTTTAGTAGATCTAACAAGAAAAGCACGTCTTTCGGACAGACTTGCACCTGCAATTACAAATTTTGGCAGTTGCCCAATGGTTAAGATAGGCAAGAAGCTTTTACACATTTTAACCCCCTAGTGTTACAGGACACAAGCTATATTGCTTGTACCACAGGTTTATGACCACTTGATTTGACTCCGACTCTTGAAGAGTCTCTTGCAGTACTGATGCTTTACTTTTTGCAGTGCAACTTAATAACAATAACTGGACGAATTTTATCTTCCAATATCAAGATTGAAAGGAGTTTTGCTCAGGCATGAGAAACTTGAAACGGGAGGAAAAGAAACAAGACTTATACAGCAGGGATTCCTTTCAATTTAGTCTTGTTTCTTTTCCTCCCGTTGCCTCTGCTGAGTTACATAATTCCACATTCGGCCTAAATGAAGGATGGCCACTTGTTCAAGTTGGCTTGAAAACATTTCCCAGTTCCCTAAAGATAGTACAGGAAGGTTCCATTGGTGAAGGCTATTCCAATTGACTAAAACAAATAGAAAAATCTACGTACAAAGGATGGGCATAAACACGAAAACAACATCCAAACTCCCTTACTCTCTGTTTGACTAGATGCGAATTCTAACTGAAGGGATTTGTAACACCTCGTCCCGCATCGGAAGTCTACATAGATGATCTTGGGCATATAACAAACCTTGTGGGCTACTACTAGTACCTTGGGCTTAAGCTTTTGGGCCATGTGGTGTGGCTTGTGGATCAAAATCGAGGTATTAGGCTAGTGGTCCGCTTGGGGCGTTAGCTATCCGTGTACACGACCATGTGGGCCTTGGAGTTTGGTTGGATTTGGTTTGATTTGTATTGGTGATTATAGTGCTCAACGCCCTCGCGAGGTTATAGAGTTGGGGAGATTGTAACACCCCGTCCCACATCGGAAGTCTACATGGATGATCTTGGGCATATAACAAACCTTGTGGGCTACTAGTACCTTGGGCTTAAGCTTTTGGGCCATGTGGTGTGGCTTGTGGATCAAAATCAAGGCACTAGGCCAGTGGTCTGCTTGGGGCGTTACAGGATTTGACATTATTATTCCACGCGAACAACTCAAACTTCAAATTTAATAGCTTACATATGGATTCTAGCACAAAGTCTGGAAGCTTATCATGATGGATTTAATGAAACTACTTAAAGAGTACTTTGCAAGTCTCCTTTGTTAATGATTGTAATTATCCAAGGATCCAAACATATATATCTCTTCTACCTCAACTCCATCCATCACTCTAGTTTCACAAGCAGCCCCGGCACAACGGTAACGGTACTCCAACGTGACCTAGAGGTCACGGGTTCCAGTCGCGGAAACAACCTTTGTGAAGGAGCCTCGTACATTGGGTAGCCTTTTTATGCTAGTTTCACAAGCCTGTCTCTAAACTTCTTACATTTTTGTTGCACAAAGCAAAGAGATAACCACCTAGATGCAAACCCTAAGGGTAAACATTATAATTTGCTAAAAGAAAAAATAACTGCACATGTTTCTTCTATTTGCAAACAAACCATTAACTACGTAGATGATCAACCTGACGATTGTCCCATATCACACACACGCTAAGCCTAGGTGCCATCGTTTATTTCTTGACTTGATAGCGTTTGGAACTATTTGTGCCTTCTTATATCTTTGTGGTAGCTGCACATTCTTTRCTTGATGGACTAGTGAGTTGTATGACAATTTTTGGGTTCCAGGTGGAAAGGATTCACGGTGTTTTGTGGGTGATCACTACTGAAAACCCTCAGGAGACTTCACTCATCCTACCGGGGCCACTCGGGGGTTTAAAAGATCTATCCCTTAGTCAGTTGTTTTATCTTATTGTTTATCTTTTCTTTGCTAGGGACTAGCAAAGTGTAAGTTGGGGGATGTGATAGGTGCGTAAATGTACCCATTTACGCCACCCATTTACGCCCCCTAATTTACTCTTGTTATGTCCRTTTATTTTRTAATTTGGAGTTTGATATCCGTTTCCCTTGTTTCAGGACCCGCAAAGCCGTTGGATAATATTTGGAGCTAAAACGCGGAGAATGACAATATGATTCAGCTTCATGGCTAATCAGTAAAGTATGGGAATTGTAATTTGGCAACCTGTGGACCGACCTATAATTGTGAAGATTTGTCTTCGGCATTTACAATAAAAGAGGCCCCACTTATTACAATGGAAAGGAAAAAGATTTGTCTTCATGTTTAACTCCCATCCTTCGGTGGACCTTCAATAGGGGCCAAGTTTATTGTTATGCATCTATTTGGAAAATTTCTAAGAGAATGAATTAACTCCTATAGGCTATAGCTATGGTCTTGTTACGGTATTACCCTTGTAAGAATCCTAGGGTAGTGAAATCCCGCATCCATTGGCGTTCAACAGTTGGGATAAATCCTATAATCCAGTTTCCATCTAAATGCTATTTTCTTTTCCTTTTTCCCTCCGAAATTCCAGCATCATGCGTAGATATAAACACGTGAAATTAAAACAAGTTATATGCATATATTTCATCAACTTGAATTGGTTTCCAACAATCCCCATCGAGTAATGAAAATTCAGAGAGAGAGAGAGGGAGACTTACAGTTTTTGGCGAGGAAAGGCTAGGGTTTGAGAGGAGAAGGCAGGCCATGAAATTTTGAAGAGAGAGAGGGAGAGATAAAACCTAAATAAGGGTAGCGTAGGAATAGAGTGCCGTTACACCGATAGAGGCGGAGGTTGCGGTGATTGGGAGCAGTGGCTCGCAACTCCTCTCTATGCAGGTGTTCTGGGTAGAAGAGAGAGAGGAGAGAGAAATCTTCTCATACAGCCCCTTTGGCTTGAGTCAAGAGAAAATAAAAGAAAGGGTTTGGGTTTCTAGCTAAATCACTCATTTGGTTACTATTTTGGTGAGAGAAGTTTCATTATTCGCTACGGGCTCTAACTCCAGCCCAATAATATCTAAGGTCCACGAAAGTGGACTGGCCCGTCAATAGCCCTAAATAACCAAACAAGAGGCCCAGCTACCCAAGATCACCCACTAGAGAGAGCCTCGCAACTAGGCTTTGTCAGCTAATCGGCCATGATCGACCTCCAAATAGAGAGAGCAACACAAATCCTCAATTGCGGGAAAGACAACCAAAAGAACACCACCAGAAACCCCACACAAAATTAGAGACCGATTGCAATTATACTTCTGCTACCGTTAAGGTTTAATTTGTGCACACTGGAGGCCCACTCTCTTTGTGAGTGTGTGTTTGTAAGTGTTTGTATATGATTGTAGCATTGTTGTTAATTTGTGATAATTTGAAGTTCAAATTTGGTCGTGCATTAATTTTCATCGCCTTCAAATTAATTCGATCATGGTTTTGTTGATGAAATATTGAAATTGGATTGCGTGTGGGCGGTTCATATGTTTTGCCAATTAAAAAAAAAAGAAGAGATTTTTACCTCCAAGTACAGAAAAGTGAAACTTAATTACATTAAGGAGAGATGGAATACTTTATTACCACTAGGTCCACTTTTATAAAAATGCATTTACCATTAATAGAAGTGCCCTAGGGTTTTAGGGTACCCTATGGTTTAGGTTTAGGTGCTTTCATAGAACCATAGGATTTAGATTTAGACACTTTCATAGGGGTTTTAGGATGCACTTTTTCTCTATTATAGGGAATTAAGTCTAGATTTTCTAGACCCACATGTAATTTTCTAGGTTATTTACTCCCCTTGAGACAATATCTAACTTTGATGTATTTGGTTGTGTTTTCTGATATATAACTCCTACCATTTCGGCCAAAAAAATGAAGCACAGCCCATTAGATATTGTTGGGCTGGAGTTAGAGCCCATAGCGAATAATGAACCTTCTCTCATAACTTGTCGTACAATAGCCCAAAGTCTTACCAACCCCTTTGGATGGTGAGAACGAGTGAGCTAAGAAAGGGGAGCCCTTTCTCACAAAATCTATCATTTTTCACAAAATCTCACCATTTTTTATGAGATTGGGTGAGAAATGCGAGTAGCCAATTAAAATATTTTATTTTATACTTTTTTCTCCATTTCTCACCAAAATAGTTAAACCAAATGAGTGATTTAGCTAGAAACCCAAACCCTTTCTTTTATTTTCTCTTGACTCAAGCCAAAGGGGCTGTATGAGAAGATTTCTCTCTCCTCCCTCTTCTACCCAGAACACCTGCATAGTGAGGAGTTGCGAGCCACTGCTCCCAATCACCGCAACCTCCGCCTCTATCGGTGTAACGGCACTCTATTCCTACGCTACCCTTATTTAGGTTTTATCTCTCCCTCTCTCTTCAAAATTTCATGGCCTACCTCCTCCTCTCAAACCCTAGCATATAACTTGTTTTAATTTCACGTGTTTATATCTACGCATGATGCTAGAATTTCGGAGGGAAAAAGGAAAAGAAAATAGCATTTAGATGGAAACTAGATTATAGGATTTATCCCAACTGTTGAACGCCAATGGATGCGGGATTTCACCGCCCTAGGATTCTTACAAGGGTAACACCGTAACAGGACCATAGCTATAGCCTATAGGAGTTAATTCATTCTCTTAGAAATTTTCCAAATAGATGCATAACAATAAACTTGGCCCCTATCGAAGGTCCACCGAAGGATGGGAGTTAAACATGAAGACAAAATTATTCTAAAAAAGCCAGTTGGTAATTGTAGTCAACTGTCAAACTCAAATCCTCTGTCCCATTCACGACGTGAGGCATAAATAGATTATCTGGAACAAAACTCCTAGCTTGGCATAAGTGAACTTGCATTTCCAATGCTACCAATAACATCTACACTTGCACCGACAAGCCCCGTCATGAATGCTCAATCCCCATGCAGGTAAGTTTCACAAAGTAGAAAACCTTTTAACTCCATTTGACAATTTTCCCTAAAAACCATTAACTACGTAGATGATCAACCTGATGATTGTACCATGTGTGGAAAAAAAAATTATTTAGTTGAGACTGATGTGATGTTTTGGGACACTCCGATGTCGATGCAGGAAATATTGTTGGATTCTGTTTCTTCATTATGAATTTATGTTCTATTTTTCCTCACAAATCTTTGTTTATGGTCCAGTTCTATTAGTGCCAATTCAAAGAGCCCGTCTACGGTGCGTGTTTTGAGTTTAAGGAGCCCTAGATGCGCTGGGGATTCACGTTATGAAGGTACTTAAAACCTATGGTCCAAGTTGATTATTTAATTGAGTATAATGCAGTGCAGTCAACAATTTTAAGCAATTTATAGCTAAGAGTTTGTTTGCTAATAGAAGAAACATGTGCAGTTATTTTTTCTTTTAGCAAATTATAATGTTTACCCTTAGGGTTTGCATCTAGGTGGTTATCTCTTTGCTTTGTGCAACATTCATGGTCAATGAACCTATAAAGCTCCATTTCTATAAATTTGAATCTGGAATGAAGGTGTTTTGTATTCAGTGTCAACAAAAATGTAAGAAGTTTAGAGACAGGCTTGTGAAACTAGCATAAAAAGGCTACCCAATGTACGAGGCTCCTTCACAAAAGTTGTTTCCGCGACTGGAACCAGTGACCTCTCGGTCACGTTGGAGTACCGTTACCATTGTGTCGGGCCGCTTGTAAAACTAGAGTGATGGATGGAGTTGAGGTAGAAGAGATATATATGTTTGGATCCTTGGATAATTACAATCATTAACAAAGGAGACTTGCAAAGTACTCTCAAGTAGTTTCATTAAATCCATCATGATAAGCTTCCAGACTTTGTGCCAAAATCCATATGTAAGCTATTAACAAAGGAGACTTACAATCATTAACGATAACCCGTGACGGTTATCGTGTCATGTCGTGCCGTGCTTTTTTGAATCGTGTCGTGCCGGCCCGTTTACTTAATCGTGTGTCATGCCGTGTCGTGCCAGGATTAGACCGTGCCTGTGGCGTGCCGTGCCGCCTTGAAACGTGTCGTGCCGTGCCGCCTTGAAACGTGTCGTGCTCGTGCCCGTGCCCGTGCCGACCAGGCCCGTTTGACACCCCTAATGTTGGCAGGTTGTGATTCTAGTGGGTTTTTTTTTTATCGACGTGATTCTAGTGGTTTTACTGCGACATTTATGGCTATTCAAATTTCTAGTTCAGTTCCCTTACTGTACTATCATTTAAAGGAGTGTAAAATAGTAGGTTTTCAAGATGTGATCAAGTTTGATTGAGGCGCTGAAATGTAATGATCTTTGGCACTAGATGTTAGATAATTGCAGGAAGTGTAAGCTTTTAATCTCAAATCCAACACCCAAGGGAAATTCTTTTAGGACAGAAGGCCATTGGCAATGTTAAGCTGGTTCTCATCATCTAAGCTTTCGATGTAAATGATTGCCCCAATTTTTTTGGCCATCCTGATTACGGCCAAAACCTTAAATGCCAATCTATAACTATACTTTCATTCAAAGGTTGACAACCATCTTCCTTCTTTTTCCTCCTTTATCTTTGTTTTTCTTTTTTCAATCTTGCGGGTTGGGGATGGATGTGAAGTTCCTAATACCAACCAACTCTTCTCCTACATGTATACACGAAAAGTTGAAAACCCATCTCAACTTCTAACAARGRGAAACACTRCTGATGAAAAAGTATAGAACAATGGCAATTCTGAATCAAGTCTGATAACGTTTAGATACTGATTGCCATTGTGCACTGCATAAATTGAGCCATAGAACAGAGTTGCGCAAAGTGATACAAGAGCAAGCAGTAAACAACTTAAGGGGAGTTTAATTGAAATGCAGTACCTAATAAGCAAATTTAGATTACTCCAACATTATAAAACAAAACAAAAATACACTAAGTGCCAAATCCCACAGAGAATATTCACAGAATAGATCCCAACGAGCAGATTTAGATATACACATCATTTCACTGGGATTGGGGGTCATAAACAAGTCAAACAGTTAATTGTTCGAGTTTGATTTGAAACTTAACGAGCTTCAAAACATATTCAAGTTAATGCTTGTTTATGTGATGAGCCAATCTCGAACGAGCTTTATCGAGCCATAGACGATCTCGAGTATCTCGGAAATTTTTTATACATCACAAGCCAAAGGAGCCGAGTAGTAGCTTTTTTGAGCTTGCTATGAAAGCTTAAATGAGCTTTAGAAAAATGTTCAAGCTTGWTTTATCTATGTACCAAACTGATCTTGAACGAGCTTTTAAGAAACAAGCACVAGCTCGAVCTCGAGTADCCTGGGTCGTTTATCAGCYCTAACTAGAACGAAACCAAATTCCAATTCATGATGTATAAAAATCTCCACTAAGAACTATCAACTTTACCTCTCGCGAAACCCACAATGGTTCTGAACCTCGGTAGTGACGACGGAAGAGCCGAAACACCCAATACGGAAATCGCCCCTTTTTTGCATAAAACTGTGGTATTGATACTTGTGTGTTGCAAAGAAGCCATTCCAGCGGCCTTTCCTTCCTTGTATCCACTAATTTTTTGGCCATGGACAGTGGGTAAGCAACCAAACGTATTGGAGAAGATGATATGGAGAGATGCGAAAAAGATAAACCTCTCGTAATTATGCAAAAAATTGTTCGAAATGGGTACCTGGTAGTACTGCAAGAGATGATGAATGATGCAAAGCTGAAGGAAAATGGGGAGTTGAGTGGCTCAACTTGAGAGAGAGAGAGACGTTGAGTCGTTGAGATGAGAGTGAGAGATACCGAGAGAAGAGAGTGGGCTGCTAGCCTGCTAGGGCTTTCGCCTCTCATCTCTTTCTATTTATACTAGCGCGTGATCATGTGCAACAGTCACACCATAATCTATATGCACTCAATAAAGAAAAATTCTCGTAAAGTCCTATAATGCATCACTTGAGGACCGCCCGAGTTGTTTTTTGAAAATCGGAACCGTCTACCTTTTTATGTGGGAGTGATTATATCATTCATGCAAAAAATAAATTAAATTGGTTATCATTATATACTTGATCACACATAATAAAAAAAATTCCTATTAATGAATCTACGTCCTGATGAAAGGGCTTCCAAAATCCGATAGACCTGAAAATTTGCGAGAGTGATTTAAACACCAAAAACAACAAAATGAACGGTATAGATCGTCATACTTTGTGTTGCAATCGTGTGTCTAGCGTATATCGGACTATAGCGGAATACATTAGTTTAGAACCAAATAAGTTGGATGTATAGATTTGAAAGGTAGCTGTAGACTCATTTTTTCGAATGTTCGATCTAAACCATTACGATTTAAGATCTTATCAAATTAATCATTCTCTCCTAAATAGGCGATAATCGGATGTCGGAAACCACATGATCAGAACACATTTGGTGCTTCCAAAGGCGTTAAAGTCCTATAATGCACCACTTGAGGGTCGCCCGAGTTGTTTTTTGAAAATCAGAACCGTCTACCTTTTATGTGGGAGTGATTATTTCATTCGTGCAAAAAATGAAGTAAATTGGTTATTGTTATATACTTGATCGCACATAACAAAAAAAATTCTATTAATAAATCTACGTCCCGATGAAAGGGTTTCCAAAAGCTGATAGACCCGAAAATTTGCAAGAGTGATTAAAACACCAAGAACAACAAAATGAACGGTATGAATCATCATACTTGTGTCGCAATTGTGTGGCTAGCGTACAAGAAGCCCGTTTTTTTTTTATAGAATAGAATTATATAATATATATTACTTGTTCTAATTATAAGCACAAAAAGATTTTTGGCCTTGGTGGTTTGAGATGTATGTCAAGTCCCCAAGGACTTGGGTTGGAACCCCATAGAGATAATTTTTTTAAAACCAAATTTTTTTTTAAAATTAGTTTTTTTCTTATTTATTGTCTATGTATTTAAAAAAAAATCTTTATTAGATAAAACGCAATGTATATCAGTATATGTGTAGTAATTGGTATATTATCATGTTTGAATTTTGATTCAAAATTTCTTAATCATATAAAATATTTTAAAAGCTTATTTTACTTAAATAAAAGGAAAAGATTAATAAATTATTGGATTATCAAAAAATACAGGAAAAAAAAGTAAACTATAATTTGAAATCACTTGTTTATTTAATAACATTTTTTTTTGTTTTTCCATGCCTCGTGTCGTGCCGTGCCTGGCTAGAACCGTATCGTGCTGTGTCGTGACTCGTGCCCCCATCCCACTTCCATGTTGTGCCCGTGCTGTGCCCGTCTAAGACCGTGCCGTGTCGTAGGCCAACTTCCGTGCTGTGCGGCCCGAGCCCGTGTCGTTCCCCCTCACTTCTGTGCCCGTACCGTGCCGCGTGCCCGTGTCGTGCCGTGCCATGCCTGGCTTGAACCGTGTCGTGACTAGTGCCCCATCCCACTTCCGTGTCGTGCCGTGCCAAGCCAACTTTCGTGCCGTGCCCGTGTCGTTCCCGCTCACTTCCGTGCCCGTGTCGTGCCGCATGCCCACTAAGACCGTGCCGTTCCCGTGTCGTGCCCGTGCCGACCCAATCCATTTGACACCTCTAAGGGTACCCTAGGGGTTTAGGTATTTTTTTAAGGTATCCTAGGATTTAGGCACTTTCATAGGGTTTTAGTATTTCAATAATTAGAGGAGACTTGATCGGAATTACTTTTTATTTTCTGGACCTAGAGGTCCTTTTTTCCCACTAAGGCAAAATTTTGGTTTCTCCAGTACAGATTGATAGATTGAATTCTTCACAATCACATAATTTTGTGAGGCTATATGAATTGCCCTAATGCTAAGAGGACCGCCAGTTTTTTGCCCGAATGAAATAATAGAAGTTTGGATCAAGCACTTACACACATTGGTTTGAGCTGATTTTTCACAAACTCATTTGGTTTTATAAAAAAAAAAATTATTGAACGGTTGATTTTGCATAAAAACACTACTCTACATGGTCTACAAGATGAATGACTCAATCATTATAGTGAACGCATGGTGAGATTCACAATGGCGGTGATGGAAAATCCACGGTTTTCACCTTCACCCGTGGGAGAAAGAATTTAAATTCTCTTATATATAAAAGACAGGAAGAGATCATAAAAAAAACCCAGACAAGTGATGATCACATGGCGTTCATTGACACTTTGGCAATGGAATCTCTTTTAGTAGGAGTAGGAGTAGGACTCTGTAGGAGTATATTTGTTTAACGAAAAGTCCTGCCTTGTGATTAGTCTGTGGATCGGAAATTCTAGCACTTTAGATCAAGTAGTAAAATACATCACGAAACTCTTTCTTTCCATTCCATGTGCTCTTCCACTCATGCACCTAAAACGGCTGTTAAAGGAATGCCTATATAGCTATACCACTTTTGCTTTAAGTGTTTAGTTTGATTGGCTGGAATTACAGATTCAATTGGCTAAAAAGGCATGAAAATGTAATTACTAATTATATTGTCAGACCACATCTCGAGCTTTTGAATGCAACCTTTGGTAAATAGATTAGAAATTTGTGTGATAAATTATACTCATCTCACAAAACATGGGATGTAATATACTTTCGCGGAATTAGCATTTACAATGACCACATTATTACTCACCTAATTAAGAGATTTTTCTTGTGATCTGTATCTAAAAAAACTCGATTTTTGCCCTTAAAAAAGAAAGAACTTGTCTTTTTCTCCGCTTAGTTTTTCCTTTCTAATAAACTTTCTTTAACTTCTTGTGCATGTTTAGATCTTTTGATTCGTCAATCAAAAGAGCAGAAAGATATGCACCAAATTAGATGAAGCTGAGAAAAAACCAAGTAAGGTTTTTGTCTTCAGTGCATTTTTCTAAAATAATTGTTTTAGTTTTTTTTTATTTCATTGATTTCCCTAGTGGAAACTGATGAAAAAGGTTAAAACTTTAATCAAAAGTTGGAAAAATAAAAAATTAAACAAAGTTCAAGAGGCTGCAGACCCTCTATTATTAATCCAACCAATCAAACAGTATGTGCAAGTAAAGTTATATATGTATCTCCTAATGGAATACTTGAGTTAATCTCTTATCACAAAAATGGAAACACTACTACCACCACCACCATATATGCCTGATCAGCAGCAGATTGAAGAAGCACAACTCCCTTATCCTGTGGCTGCATCTGCTAATAGTACTCCTCGGTATACTTCGGGCTCAATCGGGCCATTCTTTGTAGTCATCTCTTTTCTGGCTATTCTTGCAATTCTTTCATGTGAGTTCAGAAGCATATTTGTCGGCCGAGATAACACACTGTCGAAAAGCATTAACCATGGTGGCTGTTTTGGGTGGTTGAAGGGAAGAAGATGGAGGCGGCGCATTGGTGGCAATTGTGTTGGAGTTGGAGCCATGGTTACGGTTGGGGAAAAAGGTGACAATGATGGGTAAGACTAAGGCTTGAGATGGAATGTACCATCGATCGATACCACCTAAGTCTGTGCTTAACTTATGGTTTAATTTGTGTATGGAAGCTGAGCCAGATTATAAAGTCAGACCTCCTTAGATTTGGGTTAGACCACCTTTGTTGTTTGTAAAGGACCCTGTGCTTAATGTTTGTTTCTTGTTTTCTGAAATTGTTTCTTGGTTATAAGCTCAATCCAACCTAGCAAAAATTAAGTTAATTAGCAGTCACATGGTTTACTAATAAGATTGTGTATCCGTCATTTATGCATGGGAATAGCCACGGTTAATGGTGGGGTGGCTCTGGCTCCTCCATGTTTTGAGTAATTACACAATAGTATTTCCATGTAAATTAATATATATTTTGTCAGAAAGAACTCATATATTTTACACAATTGGCCTCCTCATTTATCCTCATACAGTATGTAATTGCTCAATTCATTTGTCATTTGTAATTATATACCTCGAGGTCCAATGAAATTAGTAATATTTTTCATGTGCAAAAATTTTAGTTTTGCATTCTAATATATCCTTGGCAAGATTAAATTTTAGAAAATGAACCCGAAAACTTTAAAAATATCGCATTATGATATTATGTCAGTTTGTAAAATTTTCTCTCAAATTCTGACTCCGTCCCTGGATTTAGGTTACTTCGCCAAGAAATCAACATGGAAGTAATGAAGTTGAATTTAGTTTCGTTTTAAAGAGTCAGTAGTGAAGTGGCTAAAATTGGTTATTAGAGTATGGTAATACGGAATAAAGTAAAAAAACAAAAAATCCATTATGCCCGTGCCGGTGCTGGCATCTCTATCTCTTGTTTAGGTACTTGGAGTCTTGGGGCACCTCATGTATAACAAAATCAAAACAATCAAGCGCGTGTTTGCTATAGTTGTACTGATTAATTTAGAATCTAGTTTCAGATTTTGTTGTAGATTTTAAATTTTAAATTTTAGTAGACGTTGAGAAACCTATTTATTGGGATTATGAGAATTTTATTCTCTCTTTTTTGTGAGTTTGTGTTGCAGAATCTCAAAAGCTACTTTGGAATTTTGAAAATCTCAATCCTTTTTTGTTTTTGAGACTCTGTAGATTCGAGAATCCGTTAACTAGAATTTTTAAAAACACTCAAAACTAATTTTGAAAAGCTATAATCTCAAAATCTGATAAAATAATTTCTCACAAACATGCACCAAAACTATATACATCTTTCAAACAAACAACAAGCAAATAGATATCTAAGTAACGTACGTGGAAGGGGTTCAAGAAGACATTCCATTCATCACTTCTGTTGACTATGGGTATATGTACATGTTGGGACCATAAACCACAGTCTCTTTTTGTTGGCGAGTTCCACGACAAAACACACATATAATTGTATTCTCATTTACCGAGTTGTAATTTATTTCTAGAATGTATGTTTAGGAAGTAGAAGGAAATCAAATTTTTTGTATTTGAGAGGTTGAGTTTTTAGGTAATGAGAGTGGAAGACAATAACCTTGCTAGGACCACTGCATATGTCCACCACATGCCGTGTGGGGTCCATTCTGGGCCCTACCAAAATATAGAAAAATATTCATAAATTTGAAAATAATCATTTATGGGATCCTGTAAAAATAAGTTCCAACAGATACTAGGAGGTATGTTTCTAAATTTGTGGAGGTGAAACTGTGACATTTTCGCAATTTCGCTCCTCCAAATTTAGAAAACATACCTACCGATATTTGTTGGAGCTGATTTTTTAAAAGACTTCATAAATATTTTTTTTTATAGAATTTATGAGTATTTTTTTTGTATTTTTGTGAGGCCTGAAGTAGGCCTCACACGACGTGCAGTGGACATATGCAGTGGTTCCATCGGTGGTCCTAGACTTTTTGGGAAGACAATCGAGGAAATCAAGGGGTTCAATTAATATATAGCAACTTCGGAAGGAAAGGAAATCAAGAAAAAAGTTTTTTGTTATATATATATATACTCCATATAATATGGCGATGTTTCTCAGAAATTCAAGATGCCTGAGCAACTCAAACAGGCTTTAGACATACTTCGGAGAGCAACTCGCCAACTTTCTACAGCTTATATACTTCGGAGAGCAACTCGCCAACTTTCTACAGCTTATTTATATGCGGCTCATTAGGGTTTCTAACTCACCCAACATATAAGAACCGCCCCCAAGCACTTTATAACCCCAGAATACCTCTTTGCTTTGTTTTTGAAGTGAACACATGATCTAATGATCATCGAGCAACAAGATTAACTTCAAGAAGTTTCTTCCAAACTTTGGTTCAACTATTTGAGTAATCTTCTAGTGGATTTCTGGAAGCATCTCGGAGGATTTGATCAGGATTCAAGGCGTTCGACAATTAAACACTTGGTGCGGTGTATGTGGATTTGACAAATCGATATTTGGTTAGTCGGTGAAGATTGTTTTAATTAAGGTCGTTTGTAACTGTACAATGATGGTCTTTAGTGTGTTGATTTTCTCCCGTGATTTTTACCTTTTTCACAAGGTTTTCCACGTATATCCTTGTTTTCATCGTTTATAATTTTTCAATTCCTTTTATTTTGCTTGTTGAGTATTCAGATAGTAAAACAGGAATTTCAGTACACATAAGAATTAAGTGTGTTTCATAGTTGCGTCACCCGAGATCACATTTGAGATCCACGTTAGAGAGAGGAGGGAGACAAAAATATTTTCATACTTGTCTTATTAGCGTTGTGTCCGTTTAATACATAGGACAACCAAAAAAAGAGTCAACAATGTTTTTTTTTTTTTTTTCCGGTTTGTGCATCGAACAGGCACATTGCTAACTAATTCTAAATCGTTGATCTATACCCACTAACATTACTTAAGCTGTCGCGCCCTCGAATTTTTAAGCATAATTATTAATAACTTGTCATAAATAAAATTCTTGTTATACTGTACATAATCCCAACATAAGATTTTCCAAACTCATGTCACCAAATTATGAACAGATCAAACATACTGCAATACAGGACTCCATCCTGAAATTCTACAAGAAAAAGATTAGTGAAAAAGTTACTTCCATTATAGTTCTTCAAATGTCAATAAAAAAATGATAATAAAGTTACTAGTACATCCTCCAAAAAAAAAATATGGTTTACAATGTTGATAAAACAATTCCATCAACCTAGCTTTCAAAGAATGTCTGAACATGCACTCAAGCACACCATGCTACCGCCCCTCGTTTGTACCTGAAAATGAAGGGTTGAGCACACATTTGCCCAGTAGGAAAATCTCTGCTAACTCTATATGCTAATGAGATGATAAGTGCCAAGAAAACAATTTAGTATGAGCAAAATATTTTAATTAAAGGTAGAACCTACAACGCTATCCTTCCTTTAGAAAACATAGACTTCTTCAATCACGCTAATCCTCTCATCTTCACACGCACACGCACCCACATCTATTTTTAATAACTCAAGTTAACCTCTATTGTATCCTTCATCATATCCCTTTCATCACATCATCTTGTTAATGTCGATATACCATTATTTAAAGTGCTTTCTCACCCACGACTTACATTCTAGTCCCCAATCATCATCTACCAAATTTCTTTTACACTAGATTTCTCCTTTACAAGTTTAACATTGGAAATATCCTTTATGAATCTCTCACAGTGTATCACACCATAAAATATCAAATATACATTCATGCTAAACAAGTTACCAAATTCTATTTATCGCGCTACTAGCATCAAACAAGCATCTAAGGACTCAATCTTATATAATGGCATCAAAATAGATCCAATATAAGATCAACAATGTGAGCTACCCGCCCGGATTTCGAAAAGTTGAAAGAGTCGCCACTCGGATTTAAGGTTTGCCACCCGAGAAACCGTTTTGATTGAAAATGATTGCTTGAATTTGAGAACCAGAGATTCGTTTGAGGTTCGGAAGCCATGTTACGAGAGGGGAAGAATTTTACAGCACCCCTCTCGCCCGACGTGATGTCGGTCTCTACTCAATGTTTGTGGGATTTTTATCAAAAACATTTTGTTTCATTAAACAATTAGCAGATATCCACAGGTATGTCAAGTAAGGAAGTGCAATCATGTGCTGGTGTACAATGTATAATGATGGAATGATAAATGATGGAGAATTGCATAAATGTCAAACCATCACTGGGAACCCTCCCGAGCGCTCGGGACTGCACTCCTGAGCGCTCAGGAGTTCTGCTGCCTCATCCTGCAATTTTTGGTTAAACCAGATGCAATATGGTACTTAAAACAGTAACACATAATTACTAATATGCACCAGTGCTCAGCAAAGGGCTTAAACAGTTAAGAATTGGTCCTAACCATTCGAGCTTTGCTTCCTTGCAACTGAAAATGAACTAACTGGGCTCTGGATGGATTATTGCACACCCAGTATCTACTGAAATACAGAAAAAGCAATATTTAGTGACAAAATAGGGTTTTGGTGACTGCAGCACTCCTGAGCGCTCGGTAGTGAATACCGTGCCCAGGAAAAAGTTTTGTTTTTTTGTGCTCCTCTTGCTCTTGTTACTTAAACTAAGATCAAATGGGCTCACAACCAGTATGAGGAACTGGTATGGACCCCAAATCCCCCTCAGAAATAGAAAACAGTAGATTTCGAAGTATAGAATGAGTTTTTATACCTTTGAGCTTGACTTGAACTTAGCTTCTTGGACTGATTTGGGTGCTTAAAAATGGGTAGAAAACAGTAGAAAAAGAGGGAGTTCAGGCCTCCATTTCTCTTAGAGATTTTCCAAAATAATTGATGATTTTTCTTAGAAAATGGATGTTGTTTTGAAAGAGTTTGAAAGAGAGTTTTAGAGGCTGATTTTAGCAGCAAGAGGGGGAGGGAGAGATTGATTTTCGTGCCCCTTAGAAGCTGAAATGAGGGGTATTTATATGGGAGTGAAAAATGTGTTTGAAACTTGAAAAATAAAAGAAAATCAAATGGAAAATGATTTTGGGAGGGAAAAACGTGATAATTGCCTTGCTGGTCTTCTGAGACATGCATGATTGAATTGCAGGTTTGAATGCTTGAAAAAAACGTGGTCAAAGATCAAGCTCAACATCCAAGGTCTGTCAGTACTCCCGAGCGCTCAAGAGTGCCACTTCTGAGTGCTCAAGAGTGCCTGCCCAACTTCAGAGGGGCTCCACGGACACTCCCGAACTCGGATTTGGTTGTTTTTCGAAGCGTTAGAAAGCTAGTTAAATCCTTTTTCTAACCCAGTTGGTTTCATTCAAATATATTTTATACACTGAAATGTGTGATGATTTTACCCTCAGGGTGTCGAGAAAAAAATACGTTTTAGTTTAGAAAAAGACCAGAAGCATCGTTCAAGCTTTAGCCGAGTCCCAATTTGATTCATTTTCATCATCGGGGAGCCTCGAGGGCACAAATTAAGGATAGTTAATAGGTCCAAATTGGGGTGTCTACAAACAATATCGGCATTAAGGAACTTACACAATTACTTCACTTCTTAAAATATCAAGTCATTATCTATCGTATCCCTTCTCATTACCCTTATTATCATACTTTTCATGTCAATATGAGCAACTCACTCCCACACACGCACATCTTTTACTCACTCAAATCAATATTAGTGTAAGGACCCATATTTTTCGGATATTATTTAAAAGTTCTATAAATGTTAGAAATTGAGAAAAAAATGTGAAATTTATTGAGTTTATTTGATTTGGGGTTAATGTGTTAGGATTGCTATTTGGGGGAGTGCAAGTGTGATTTGTGTGAGTGCTGGTATATAAATGTGTGGTGTGTGCTGCAGGGGAATAATTTCCCTTCACTCCATTCTTTTTCTCACTCCCATTCTTTCTCCCTCTCTCGGCTCTCTCCATCTCTCACTCCCTCACCCAAAAACTCATCTCCAAACTCAAAACCCACAACAATCAACCTCAACTCCATTGTCTACTTGTGTATTCGGGCTTGTATCGCGTTGGATAGAGCTCGGTTTGGTGTATTTGGCTCGATTTGGACTCCGGAAGCTAGGGCTTGTTCAATCTCTTCGATTTCGGCTTGGATACTCGAGGTAGGGAATTTTACCTCTCTTTATATGTTATTTGAGTGTTTCTATGCCTTTCTCGAGCTTGTTTTGGTTGTTATTGAGATTGGATTAAAATCTGAAGTTCTTGTCAAAATCGCCTGAAAGATACTCTTTCTACCGGTAGAAACTTTTACCTACCGGTAGGACAAGTGAGAAATTCTTCATAACCAACTCAAACGTACTGCAGCAGCTCAAAAATAGCTCAATGTATTCATCCACCTACCGGTAGGTCAAGTGCAAAGTTGTTATCGTTCAAATGTTGGCCTTTCTGTTTTCAGTTTTTATCGGTAGGAGTTTTCACCTACCAGTAGGTCAAGTGCAGAATTCTCCTCTTATATCGGTAGTGCAGAATTCTCCTCTTCTACCGGTAGGGCTCATTCACCTACTGGTAGGTAATTGAGTTGCTACAATGTCTGTGAGATGCTTTTCCTACATCTTTCAAATCTCATTTTGAAGCTTCTCATCGACCCTAATGGGTTTGTTTACACATTCTTTCAAGTGTTTTGGAGAGTATTACTAGTCTCACAATTAGAGTGGTATCGGGGGGACTTGAATGAACTCGTTGAGTTAAGAAGTGTGAAGTGTAAGGTATGGCACGTTGGGATACGAACGATACACATGAACAAGTCTAGTGATCCGATGAGTAGTATTGCAATTCGTTTTCTCTCGACTCGTAGAATTCTTTATATTCCTTTAGCATACGCTATACGGACTACAAGTATAGAAAGTAGAAGACCGGGCACCGCAGACTCTAGTTGAGGGTTGATTTGTGGTGTGTGAAGGTACGGGGGTGTACTTAGAGGTACGGTGAGGACGTGTATATTTGATTATAGGCGATATGGTAGATTGTTGGTCTTGTAATACCATGTGATCGATTAGATGGCTTTTAGACTCGATTGAACGGTTTGATGTTTGTGAAATGGGAACATGGAGTAAAAGTGAATAACAAACGGACACCACGAGAACTCGTCATATGTTGTTAATGAGAACTTGACACGAACGCATGGACATTGTTGATTCCGCTATGGACACTCAGTGAGGTTAAAGGAGAAGTAACGCTACGGAGCTTATAAATGGGCATCACTTATATGTGATGTGTTCCAGAACTTATAAATGGGCATCACTTATATGTGATGTGTCCCGGAGCTTATAAATGGGCATCACTTATATTTGATGTGTCCCGGAGATTATAAATAGGCATCACTTATGTGTGATGTGTCCCGGGGTACGTGTGATATACGCGAAAACCTTGATTGATGAAATATGAAATCTTGAGAAAAAGAAAGAAAGATTGATTTTTTTTCTAAATCGGATTGTTAAAGGGAAAAAGGATTTTTGATATAAAATCCTCTGGCATTCTTGAGCGAATCAACGGTTTCTGGTATTTGGGCACAAATCAACGGATTCCGGTATTCAACCCGAATCAACGGAGCTCGGCCTACAATGGTCATGAGTTTTCTCTAAATTGTTTGATATCAAAAGAAAAAGTTTCTTGATAAAGGGTTCGACGACGAACGAAAGGAAATGAATGTGATACTGCACGAGATGATGGATTGGCGATAGTTGGATACTTAATCAAGATAGTTATGCTTATCTCTGTTGTCATTTGGTTTTTGTCATTTGTTCATCCGTATTGCTCATTTGCATATAGAGTTTGCGTAGACTTTTCTACTGGGCTAGTGTAGCTCAAGCCTATTATTATTTTCAGGTGCTAAACTCGGACTATAGCTTGCATGACTGGAGTGCTTGGAGTGTGGACATACCTTTGAAAGCTAACCTAAGAAGTTACTTATCCATCCTTGTAAATTTCTTTTGAAAGATGTGTATGTAACTTAAGTTGTAATTCTTTGACTAAGAAATATCTGTAAACAGTTAACTCTTTTGATACATGATACTTATGTTAATTTGGGGCCGTTGTAGACACCTCCCTGGAGCGGGGCATCGCCATACAGATTGATCGTTGCTGTTTGTTTGGTTGTTTGCTACATAAACCAAGATCGT
>CM019270.1:2212473-2223188 GCA_009746105.1 Rhododendron williamsianum | reverse complement strand
AATTTATCCCAATTGATCGGACGGCGATTAAGTCATGCCGAAATTTTAGTGTCTACACATCTCAATATAAGAAAGTATACAAAAGAGGTACAAAAGGGAAAAGGACTTAAGAATTGGAATGGGATTGTATTAACTCACATATCCTAGAAGATTAAGGGAGTGACTGTTATAGAAGCTTGTGTTCCTTTTGCTACTTAGAATCTCTAACAACAGAACTCCAAAGCTGAAGACGTCAAATTTGACTGAGAAGAGACCTTTCAAGGCGTATTCCGGGGACATGTAGCCGCTGGATTTAAGTACGAAACCAATCATCTAAGGTAAATTTATGCAGAAATAAGCTGATTGGGTGAAAAGGGAGGGAGGTGTTTGATGTTGTGGATTATGTTTGACTTACTAAGTGCCAACAATTCGATTTGTTGCTTGTGATCCRTTGCCTCCGAAAATTCTTGCCATCCCAAAATCGGATATTTTKGGGTTCATGTCTTTATCCAAGAGAATGTTGCTAGCTTTCAAATCTCTGTGGATAATTCGTAACCTTGAATACTCATGAAGATAGAGAAGCCCTTGAGCAATTCCTTGGATAATTTTTACGCGTAACTCCCAATTTAGTATCCCGTGTTTGATTGGATCTGTCTCAGTTTCACACAGAAAATTATAAATGGAACCATCTACCTATTACAAGATTTGAACTGAGTAAGCATACAAAACAACAGTCATCTATGATTTGATATCTTGAGGTATGTGGGAAGTACAAACCAAAAAGGAAGAAATCCAAGCTTTTGTTGGGCATGTACTCATAGATCAAAAAAATTTCATCTCTGTCAATACAGCAGCCTAGTAGTCTCACAAGATTCTTGTGTTGAAGTTTTGCTATGAGCATCGCCTCGTTCTGTAATTCTTCCAATCCTTGTCCAGATTTTCTAGAAAGCCTTTTCACGGCCACCTTATATCCTCCTTGTAACTTTCCCTGATATATCAAAAGCCTAAGTTTGATTATGAACTATTGTACAGTAGCATGCTATAGTTAGAAACATGACTTGCACAAACTAAAATGAGATCATCATTTCTGTTTACTGTACAGTGTTCAACACTCAAATTGACCTTGTGAACAGGTCCAAAACCATCCTCTCCGAGCTTATTTGCATCAGAGAAGTTATCAGTAGCAGCAGATACACTAGCGAAACTGAACCGTGGTAAATCAACTTCYTTCTTTCTCATATTGTGGCTCTTACTGGCTTCAGTTAGTGTGTTGTTGCGGGCTCCAATGCTTGTGCCAAGATCAAATGACAGCAAATCCTTCCCTGCTACGACGTAAACTGTATATGAGTTTGGACCATTGATGCGTAACAAATACGGAGAATCTAACAAATACAATGTCGTAGAATTTCCAACATAAACTTGTCCAGCAGACTCAAACTGCATACATGAATCCCGCAACAAACAAGTAAACTTGCACAATAGTAAACACAAGCTATTTCCATGATAGAACGTATTTTGTTGAATTGCTTCAGATTTAGTTTGCAAGACTAGACTTCCGTATTCATACCTTTCTTTTGTAACTTTCTCCTACAAATACAATAAGACGCGGCTATAGTCAGAAGGGTCATGGAAACTGCAAGTGCTATGATGATCCATCTCCATGTCTTGCTTCTACCTATTTTTGCGGAATTAGCATATCCTGCATTTAAATATTTGAGTACTGCTTATGAACTTATTAGGTTGACTTGTGTGATGGATTGTCCAACGCAAGTTTCATGCAAGGAAACTAAGAATTGAACAAGGGTTGGTGATAAAAAATCTCTTCGGCAATGTTGCAACTAGAGCTACTCAAATTGTCCATGAGTTCAATTGGATACAATCAGTTGTACCTTCTGATTCAGAGGATGCCATCCTCACATATATGTCTTGCCCGCCTCCTTCGATGAACTCTTTAATATCAATCAGGTTGCCAAACCATAGCAAGCAACCACTTCCTGCCTCTCGAATGTCCAGATTCGTGTAAGCCGTACAAGAGCAGTTTCCCAAGCATGTTCTCCGACATTCTTCAAGGCTCATCCTTATGTCAAACATTGAGTTGCGTGTGTCAAGCAATTTGACGCTCAAATACTTGACAAACCCATCTTCTCCACCCTTGTGGCAACCCAAAGGCATCCTCCGGACACACCCATTTGACCAATCACGAAGTTCCCACTTTTTTGGGTTCTTCGGCACAAATTTGTCCAAACACCCGCACATTGGGGAGTTATAAAGTTGCAGATACCATAAGGGCCACATGACGCGTATATGTCACAGCCAACAACTGGTGCACTAGCCATAGCGATCCAACCACGGGATTGGTCAACCCATGCCCACTGGACTATATATCCTTCATGACTCACCACGGTCCTCGTAACAACTGTGGTGTTGGGAAGCTCGTAGGTGTAGTAAACCCCCTCCGTATTGAAACCATAATTGAATCCGAAATCATAATTGAATCAGAAAATCGGGTTTGAGTCTGTAACTGTGCTAAACCGGAGACCATTCCATGGTCCAGACCCATACAACTCAGTAGCACCATTCCTCAGAAACGTTTGTGGGTATCCCTGAGTATCAAGCACAAATGTAACCACGCCTGGACCTGGATCATCATCACTCTTCCACGAAGAAAAATATCCTTCTTGACCGGTTAACAAGTTCTTTCCTAGCTTCATTCCCGGTAAAAGCGTGTTCCCTGGGTAATCGAAACTCTGCCACAAGAAATTCTCTGCTTTTATTTCATCATCTGAATTTCTCACAACCATATTACCCGAATCCAAAAGTTGCGCAACCGGATCCTGTGCTGATCTTGAAGTGTTTGTAGACCATATGGTGTCATTAGTGCCATTTACAAGTACTAGAATTCCTGGACTCTTGAGCTTTAACACACCTGATGTGTCAAGGAGTGGGGTTTCTCTATTGGCAACCCATACCACAGTCGTATTTGGTATTTCCTTGTAGTACCATATTCCGACGTACCGGTTCTTGGAAGTACCCGGGCTGAAAAAACCCAGTTCAAAGATTCCACCTGATGAAACTATGGTCTCACCGTCCGTAAGTGCTTTTGTTTTAGTTATGGTGTCTACACCATTGGAGGTAACTAAGATAGAAAATAATAGAGACAATATGCAAAAAGGTATGACGGATTCCTCAATTGATTTCTTCAGAATATACTTCTGCTTCTATTATGCTAGCAGACTAGAATCATTCTTTACTTAAGACGATTATTTCCTCTGTCCCGCAAAGTGGTCCCTTATTCCATTGTTAGAACTATGGCTCATATGTAAGTATGGAGAGATACAAAGGAGTTCTAGAAAGAAGGCCAGATGCCGGAGCGGAGCGGAACGAGTGGAGCGAAAAACTTACCGTGAACAAAGGCAAGCAAGGCTTTTTGCCTTGGGCTTTCGAAAAACTTACGTAGCATTCCTTATTAAATAGAGATTAAATTCATTTCAAATGAGCTCATCAAAAAAGGAAGAGTTTATTACACATTTGCCTCGAGCCCTAAAGCTATGCATGCCATCTTGAATTGATTGCTTGTGAAGCCCCAGTTGGCTCGCACTGTTGGCCCCCCATGTGCACTCTTAGGAGTGATTATTCATTTGCTCCAGTTGCCTTCTCCACCACACATTGGTGTGGATGCCACACTTGGTGGTGGAGCCCATGCCAATGTGGGGTGGAGAAGTCCATGGAGCACCGGGTGGTCCACGAGCAATCAATAATTTTTCCACTCTTAGATGGGAGGCGACACCAATCTCAGCAAGGGCAAGGATTGGTCGTTTCTTTCCAATAAGGGGAATTTTTGTTGGAGTTGATATTGCCATTGGCTTGGCTGCTTGTATGCAAGCTTTGTGGATTTGAGTTGTTGGACTCTCTCGTTTGGTTGTCCACTTGCATGTAATTCAAATCGGTAGCTTGTCTTCTTTTCTGCATTGCGAAGTTGTTGGCATTTTGGTCCCAATAGATTTTAGTCTTCTAGAGACGTTCTTCTCTAAGATTAAAGTAGTTAGAACTATAAGGAACTACTAGTTAGCAATAGAAGCCTGATACGAGTTTGTCGTGAAATTTACGCATGCTCGCATATAGAAAGGAGATGCATTTTTGTATGGTTCGACTATCGTATTGTACGTCCATGATAAGAGAAACAAAAGCACTATTCCAAATATAAAGAGCATAGGAGGAGATCACAAGCTACCCAAATCCGACACCACTACTCCTTCCTGATTCAACCATAAGTCAGCCTCTCAAGCAACACATTCTTCCTTGCCCGCACTTGGTGTCCCAGAGCACTCTAGTCATACAGGATTTCCTCTCTTGGGCTTTCACCTCTTACTTTAATGCATCCGTACACTCTGATTTTCACTGTTATACTAAGATGTACATCAGTTTACGCCTTTGAGATCGCATTTGGAACTTCCTCCCTTGGGGTGGATTGGATGGATCCTCTATCTAGATTCCAGTATTGTTATGGTTGCTACATCAACTGTATGAAATTCACCCGTTCTTGACTCGTTATCTTTATCAGTGGAGCCGGTAAAGAAGCCAGGTTGTTTAGGCTGAGGTAACTTTGCTTCATCATTCCCCAACATAAATACTACAGTTGACATTGATGGCCTGTCTTCTAGGCGTTTCTGTACGCATAATAGGCCCACTTGAATACATCTCTGTACCTGGGATTTAACACATGAATCCTTGAAACTTGTATCCATTAGTTCCAAAGATCTTTCTGCATTCCAAAGCAGCCATGCCTGAAGTGAATGCAAACCATGCAGTTTTCAGTTTTCCTCTGTATCATACATTTTGATGTACACACAAATGCACAAATACGTATGTATGTGTATATACATATATTTAAACAAGAGACAGGCCTACAGTCCTTACATGCCCGAGAAGGTTGTGGTGATGATCAGGATGGTGAAACCCTCTGTTCCTTTTACCACTCACTATCTCCAACAAAAGCACACCAAAACTGAATACATCAGATTTCACAGAAAATCGCCCATCAATTGCATACTCTGGAGACATATAGCCACTGCAAGAAGTTTTCAGTGATGAAGTCTTGAAGAATTCTTCAATCATGAAGTCTTGTGAATGACAAAAGATGATTTAATTTGAAGCAAATAAACTTACTATGTTCCGATGATTCTCTTTGTTTGTGCAAAAATTTCTTCACCATTGACTATTCGTGCTAATCCGAAGTCTGAAATTTTAGGAGTCAGGTCTGTATCTAGAAGAATATTGCTTACTTTTAGATCCCTATGGATTACTCGTAGTCTAGAATCTTGGTGGAGATAAAGAAGCCCCCGTGCAATTCCCATAATTATGTCAAACCGCTTCTGCCAGGCCAATAATACATTTCTGTTTGGATCTGCACATCATTTTCTACCTTCAGCAACTTTCAAGATTAGATTTGCTTTCTATCTTTTCTCTATGCAAAATCAAGTGGATGCCTAACTGAGATGCATGATATGTGTTGGTAATCATATAGGCAAGCGATAGAAGTACAACAACAACAACAGAACCCATTTAGTCCCCAATCATTGGGGGTATGGACGTGGGAGGACTGGAGAGAGACCTAACCTTTGGCAATATGAACAAAGTGGCTGCTCACAAAATACCACTGAAACAGTGGCCCCCTTATACCTGTTTTACTGCGGAACCATGCTCCCAAATCAAAGCCAAATGCCATCAGAGAGGGCATGCCTAGATACCCAACAATTTATGTGCACATTACCATGCTTCCTTCATTGATAGTCCAGAGCATCGGTATGCACATTACCAAGTGATAGAAGTAATCAACAAATAAAGGACTTAGAGGCTCATACCATAAATAAAATAATCCAAGCTTTTGTTGCACATGTACTCATAGATTAACATCCTTTCTTCTCCTTCAATGCAGCATCCTAGAAGCCTGACAAGGTTCCGATGTTGAAGTTTGGCAATTGATGCAACTTTGTTCTTAAACTCTTCTAAACCTTGTCCTGAACTTCTCGACAGTCTTTTCACTGCTATTTCTTGGTCTGGGGACAATATTCCCTGTGGTTAATTTACATATATGTTAGGGTGCCCAAGAAAGACTACCTGATCTATTGTTAGTCACAGAAATGAAATCCCGTTTTACCTTGTAAACAGGACCAAAGCCCCCTTCTCCAATCAAATGTTTGTTCGAGAAGTTCCTTGTAGCAGCTGCAATCGTTGCCAGATCGAATAAAGGTAATTCCATTTTTTCTTTCTCTTCCTTTACACCTCTTCTGTTTGTTTTTCTTTTCAGAATTATGCACCCGCATACCAAGCCCAAGGTTAGCATTGCTGAAGTGGCTGATAACAGTAAGATCTTCATGAGTCTTTTCTTCTTCTTTGAATTGTTGATCGATTCTGGAACAGAGAACATCAATAAGTCGTTTGTGTTTTCTAAATCTGTTTTTTTATCTCTTAGAGATGAATAACATAGATGGTTCCTACTCCACTGGATCTGTTATAGATTCTTTGGTACTGAAATTCAGGTCTTTGTGCATACTTGAAGGAGTTTCAACATTGTACAGGTGACCCAAGTTCGTGAGAGTTCTTTTGAAAAAGTTTAGAATCAAGTTCGAGAGATTAAACCTGGAGGATTACACTGATGCACTTACTCATTGCTGAAGCTGGCAAGCGTATGTAGATTTCTTGCTCGCTACCTCCTTGGAAGAACTCCCTTGTATCAATCAGATCCCCAAGCCACATCAAACAGCCACTACCACCTTCACTTATGTTTGAATTGGCATATGCTATACAAGAGCAGTTCTTCAAGCACTCGTGCTCACATTCCTTGAGGCCCATTCCGGTGTTCAACTGAATCTCCAAGAGGTCGGGTAACTTGACATGTGCAACCTTCACAAACCCCTCTCCCTTCTGGCAATCTAACGGCACACTGCGTACACAACCGTTGGACCAATTAAGCACTTCCCATTCTTGTTGAGATTTTGGAGTGAACCCCTTCAAACACTCACAAGATGTTCTTTTCATTGGGCAAAAACCATCAGGGCCCCAGTGCCCATAATTGTCGCACAAGTCATTTGGAGCTGTGTACATGAGCTCCCAAGTATTGCTATTTCCATTTAGAGAGTAGTGCTGAAGAAATCCTGACTGGCTCAGAATTGATCTTTTGATGAAAGAGTTGTTTGGTGGAAATAGAGAAATCAATTTGTTCTCGTTGAACTCCAATATGGGTTGATTAGCTGGATTGGTGACTCTGGGAAGACCGCTAAATCGAAGTCCGTTCCATGGCCCAGATCGGTACTTTTTCGTTGATCCCTTATTGATTACCAATTGAGGCAACCCATGATTCTCAATTCCGTAAGTGAATTCTCCTAGTGATGGATCTTCGGCAGTTCTCCACGATGTCAAATGCTGATCTAGACCAGTGTTCAAGTTTTGTCCTAGCTTCATGCCTGGTAACCGGGTATCACCTGGGTAATCAAAACTCTGCCATAGGTACATATTCGAATCTGGTTTGGCTGCATCGATAAGAAGAAAATTTCCTGAATCTAAGAGCTTTGCAAATGGTTTACTTCTTGAAACCACACTTGATGAGTTTGATGACCATTAATGCTGTGATTTCCATTGAAAAGAACCAGGGTTTTGTTGCTACTGATAGTTAAGACTCCCTTTGAATCATTAATTGTGTTATTCCTATTTGCGACCCACACAACTGTTTCTGGGTTCTTTACGTACCATATTCCCAAGTACCTGTTTTTGGAGCTTCCGGGAGAGAAGAAGCCAAGCTCGAACTTTTGGCTTGTGGAAACTACAGTTTCACCATCCCTGAGGGATTTGTTTGGACCTAAGGTATCGGCTCCAATGGAGAATTTCAAGAAGGCTGAGGAGAATAAAAAAGCATGGAAAAGAGAGAGGAAAGCCTGGATCTTCATTGCAGTCTCAAGGTAAAAGGAGAGGGTTGTGTAGAATGCTAGACTAGATATTATGTAATACTAATTAATCTGTTTGCTCTTGGCTAGTTGTTGAGGAAACTGCATGTAAAAGACCTTGAAAATCGGGTGGCATTCCCTTAATGCTTTCTTTCTAATATATTTATTTATTTATGGGAAAAAAAAAAGACCTTGTAAAGCAATCTAAAGCCTGCCCTCTCTAAGCCTATGGTTGAATGCAAAGTTATTTGCAGGACTAGCGACTGAAGCCAAGTCAAACAATACAGACACAGGTAGGGCAAGTCCTTTTTCATCTTTAAATTGGTTTTTTCATGGACTTTCAAAGTCGATGACCCGAAAACACTTCAGTTACTTGAACTTATGCTATGTTGAATTGTCTACTATTACAGAGTCCACTCATTTCCTAGCTGTGAGGATTAAGGATTGACTTGCATCATATGCACTGCATTTGTCTTGCAAATGATGCACTTGTTGAAATCAAGCCCCTAATAGCCTAATAGAGGACAACCAAGAAACTCGAGCTTAACTGGTGTCTGGATCATTAAAGGTCAATTGAGATGAGCTTGTTACGTAACAACCCATGTTTGAACATATTTTTTAAGTTTGTTTCTGTTTCACACCAAGCTCCAACAATACACTCTCGACTTCATAAGCATATATTGCATAAAAAAAATAATCAATATTGACAGTAAAATTATCGCCAAAGTAGTATGAACCATTATCGTGCTTCCAAAATTGAGATTGTTACATCATTCCCTGAACAAATTTCGGGGCGTTTGTGTGAAGTTGAATCTAGGACACTCCTATTGATTGAAAATGCAGGTTGTTTTGGAGAGGGTAGAAGGAAAAGTTCATTGCTGAGCATTGATACAACAAYAGACATGGTAGGTCTATCTGCTGCACTTTCTTGAACACAAAGCAGCCCTATGTTTATGTATCTCAGCATCATATTTGTGGAAGACATATCTTCTAATATCGGATCTTTTAAGTCCAGTCCCCTGCCGTTCTTCCACAAGTCCCATGCCTGTTTATGCAATTTAAACCATTAGTACATCTCAATAACAAAGAAAGTAAACAAAGCGGTAAAAATGGATAAGAACGTRAGAATTTGAATGGGATTGTGTTAGCTCACATATCCTAGAAGGTCAAGGGAGTCACTGTCATGGAAGGCTGTGTTCCTTTTGCCACTTAGAGTCTCTAAAAATAATACTCCAAAACTGAAGACATCAGATTTGACTGAGAAGAGACCTTTCAAGCCATATTCCGGTGACATGTAGCCGCTGGATTTAAATACAAAAGCAATCATTTAAGCTAGATATTATACAGAAATAACCTGTTCAGGTGCAAAGGTACGAAGGTGTATGGGTTATGGATCATGTTTGACTTACTAAGTGCCAACAATTCGCTTTGTTGCTTGTGATCCGTTGCCTGCGAATATTCTTGCCATCCCAAAATCKGATATTTTTGGGTTCATGTCTTTATCCAAGAGAATGTTGCTAGCTTTCAAATCTCTKTGGATAATTCGYAACCTTGAATAMTCATGAAGATAGAGAAGCCCTTGAGCAATTCCTTCGATAATTTTAAGGCGTAACTCCCAATTTAGTATCCCGTGCTTGATCGGATCTGTCTCAAATTTACACACAAAATTACAAATGGAACCATCTACCTTGTACAAGTTATGAACTATTCATAAGCATACAAATAGCACAATCATGTCTAATTCAATCTCTTGGTGTATGTGGGAAGTACAAACCGAAAAGGAAGAAATCCAAGCTTTTGTTGGGCATATACTCATAGATCAAAATTTTTTCGTCTCCGTCAGTACAGCAGCCCAGTAGTCTCACAAGATTCTTGTGTTGAAGTTTTGCAATGAGCATTGCCTCATTTTGAAATTCCTCCAATCCTTGTCCAGATTTTCTAGAAAGCCTTTTCACAGCCACCATATATCCTCTTTGTAACCTTCCCTGCTATATCAGAGGCCTAAGTTTCTTTATGATTTACGCAAAACTAATTGCAAAACTATTGCAAAGTAACATGCTAAGTTAAAGAAATGATCATCRGTACGGTGTTCAACACCGACGGTAAATCTTACCTTGTAAACAGGTCCAAAACCGCCCTCTCCGATCTTATTTGCATCAGAGAAGTTATGAGTAGCAGCAGATACACTAGTGAAGTTGAACCTTGGTAAATCAACTTCCTTCTTTCTATTATTCTGAATCTTACTGGCTTCAGTCATCATGGTGTTGTCAGCTCCAATGCTTGTGCTAAGATCAAATGACAACAAGTCCTTCCCTGCTACGTTAACTGTACACTGATTTGGGTCATTGATGAATAACAAACACGGAGACTCTAACAAATACCATCATAGATTTGCCGAACTAAACTTGTCTATCAGACTCAATCAACATGCATCCAACTATTTCCATGTCAAATGTACTTCGTTGAATTGCTTTAGATTTAGATTCCAAGAGTGGAATTCAGTACTTGTACCTTTCTTTTGTAACTTTCTCCTCCAAATACAGTAAAAGAAGGTTGTAGTTAGCATGGTCATGGAAACTGCAAGTGCTGTGATGATCCATTYCCGCTTTATGTTTCTACCTTTCGGTGTCGAATTAACATATCCTGCAGTTCAATATTCAACTACTGCTTGTGAACTTATTAGGTTGACTTGTGCGATGGACTGTCCGAAGCAAGTTTTTGTTAAGAAAATAGGAATTGAACAAATAATGGTTGTCAGAAAAATTATCTTCGCTATGTTGCAATTAGAGCTACCTA
>CM019270.1:2176434-2194045 GCA_009746105.1 Rhododendron williamsianum | reverse complement strand
TAACTGCAAAGACTATTGCAAAGTAACATGCTAAGTTAAAGAAATGATCATCGGTACGGTGTTCAACACCGACGGTAAATCTTACCTTGTAAACAGGTCCAAAACCGCCCTCTCCGAGCTTATTTGCATTAGAGAATTTATCAGTAGCAGCAGATACACTAGCGAAGTTGAACCTTGGTAAATCAACTTCCTTCTTTCTACTATATTCTGAATCTTACTGGCTTCAGTCATTGTGGTGTTGTCAGCTCCAATGCTTGTGCCAAGATCAAATGACAACAAGTCCTTCCCTGCCACGTTAATTGTACACGGATTTGGGTCATTGATGCATAACAAACACGGAGCCGTTGTTCGGTTGTGGGTTTGAAAAAAAATTTCCAAACCCAAATCCACTAATTACCTATATTTTCAATCATTATTTTCATTTCTCTCTCCACTCATTACCCCTATATCCAATCATTAATCTCATTTATCTCTTTATCTCTCTTCACTCATTACCCTTATCCCCAATTATTATCCTATTTTCTCTCTTCACTCATTATCCAAAAACCAAACCCAAAAATTTTCCAAACCCACAACCATACAAGGCAGGAGACTCTAACAAATACCATCATAGATTTGGCCAAACTAAACTTGTCTATCAGACTCAATCAACATACATGTTATTCAAGCCAAAATTCTAAATCCTTCAACAAACAAATAAACTTGCACGACAGTGAACACCAACTATTTTCATGTAAAATGTATTTCGTTGGATTGCTTTAGATTTAAAAGATTGCAAGACTGCAATTCGGTGTTCATACCTTTCTTTTTTAACTTTCTCCTCCGAATACAGTAATAGAAAGATGTAGTTAGCAGGGTCATGGAAACTGCAAGTGCTGTGATGATCCATTTCCACCTCATGCTTCTACCTTTTGGTGTGGGATTCAGATATCCTGCATTTCAATCTCTGAGTACTCCTTGTGAACTTATAGGTTGACTTGTGTGATGGACATCTGATAAAAGTTTTATGTAGAGAAACTAAGCATTCAACAATTAAGAGTTGGCAGAAAAATTTCTTTTTCGAAAAGTGTGCATTTGAGCTACTCAAATTGTCCATATGTTCAATTGGATACAACAAGTTGTACCTGATTCGGAGGATGCCATCCTCACATAGATGTCTTGCCCGCCTCCTTCGATGAATTCTTTAATATCAATCAGGTCACCAAACCATAGCAAGCAACCACTTCCTGCCTCGCGTATGTCCAGATTTGCATAAGCCATGCAAGAGCAGTTTCCCAAGCACGTTCTCCGACATTCTTCAAGGCTCGTCCTTTTGTCGAATGATGAGTTCCGTGTGTCGGGCAATTTGACCCTTGAATACTTGACAAACCCATCTTCTCCACCCTCCTGCTGGCAACTCAAAGGCGTCCTCCGAACACAACCATTTGACCAATCATGAAGTTTCCACTCTTTTGGATTCTTCGGCACAAATTTAACCAAACACCCACACACCGGGGAGTTATTTTTGTTGCAGATACCATACGAGCCACAGAACGCGTAACTGCCACAGCTAGCCTTTGGTACACTCCCGATAGCGATCCAACTGCTGGTTTGATCAAAGCTTGCCCACAGCGTCATATATCCTTCATGACTCAACACGGACCTCGAAACAACTGAGCTGTTGGTAACCTCGTAAGTGTAGTAAACCACGTCCGTATTCAAATCATAATTGAAGCTGACATTATAATAGAATCTGGAAATCGGGGCTGGGTTCTGAATTCCACTAAACTTGAGACCATTCCATGGTCCAGACCCATACAAGTCAGTAGCACCATTCCTCAGAAACATTTGTGGGTATCCATGAGTATCAAGCACATATGTAAACACACCTTGACCTGGATCATCATCACTCTTCCACGAAGAAACGTACCATTCTTGACCGGTTAAAAGGTTCTTTCCAAGCTTCATCCCAGGTAAAAGCGTGTTCCCCGGATAATCGAAACTCTGCCACAAGAAATTCTCTGCTTTTATTTCATCATCTGAATTTCTCACAACCATATTACCCGAATCGAAAAGTTGCGCAACCGGATCCTGTGCTGATCTCGAGGTTTTAGTAGACCATATCCATATGGTGTCATTAGTGCTATTTACAAGGACTAGAATTCCTGGACTCGTGAACTTTAACACACCTGCTTTGTCAAAGAGTGGGGTTTCTCTATTGGCAACCCATACCACAGTCATAATTGGAAGTATTTTCTTGTACCATATTCCCACGTACCGATTCGTGGAATTTCCCGGGCTGAAAAAACCCAGTTCRAAGATTCCACCCGATGAAACTATGGTCTCGCCATCTGCAAGTGACTTTGTTGTGGTTATGGTGTCTACAGCATTGGAGGTAATTAAGATGGAAAATATTGATAGAGACAATATGCAAAGAGGTATAGCAAATCCTTCCATTGCTGGCTAAGGCTTCCGAAATTACTTGTGCTCGCTTCTATCTGTTTTGAGGGTTTGAATCCTTCTTTACGATTGGTTAGGTGAGAGACTTCTTCAACAATGATGATTCATGAGTGATGACCCAAAAGCTAGAACCTTCTTGTTGAATTGTCTACTATATGCTCCTAAAGAAAGAATTGTTTACTACTGATTTTTCTAAGGTGGTCCACAGTGCACTCATTTCCTAGCTACCATACGAATGGCCGTAAAAATTGACAATCTAGATGGATATTTTCAGAAAGTAATGGATTAGAAAGGTCAAATCAAACTATTACAAATGGCCCAACGATACTTCAAATTCTTTGTACTGGAATTTTCATGTTTCCATGTTCTAGTACATTTTTGGTTGTTAGATCACATGAGAACTTTTATAACAGGCAGTAAAGCAACCCGGGGGGTGGGCTTTGTGGAATTGGGTTCTCAATTATAACGCGGAATTAAAAGCTAATTGCAAGATAAAAATAAATTAACCCTGAAGCACAATTGAGCTGACTCAAGACAGTGAGCATACAGTAAGCTTAACAGATTGAGCTAGCTCTAACGCAGAAACACAGCAGATTCAGAGAACTGATTAGCAGATTTCTTGGGCTTAAATATATAGATGAAATCAACTAATTAGCAAGGTATTCAACCACAATTATGATTTCAATGATATACCATTCTACTCATGCAATATTGATATGCCAAACTGAAAATAAAGAGAGTAGGGAAGAGAGAATCGAATGTAAGGATTTATATTGGTTTGGTCCGCAACTTCACGGCCTAGTCCGCAACCTAAGTGTCCAACTCAGGATTTGCTGCACTATCTCCACTAGTTACAATCCTTCTAACTTCGTGGGTGCTAGACAACCTTTACAACGAGCAACTATCCCCAATCGCTCCGACTAATTTTGACTCCGGTGCTAGTCACACCTAACCCAACTAGTTTTGACTCCGGTGCTAGTAACACCTAACTCTCAAATGATTTTTCAACCCAAAAATCACTCACAAAAACGGTTACAATCTCACAAAGGTGTGAAATCCCTTTTACAATAAGGTTCAAGAAACAACACTTAAGCTAGTGTAGATATTCAAGATGTAAGCGTAGGGTTTAATAGAGAGATTTGCAATTGGAAAGCTCACTGAATTTTTTCTCCAGAGATGTGCATGTCTTGTCTTCTTTCTTCTACTGTATTTATCTTCAAGAGCCAATATGAACGTTAGAATTTTCCACCAGCCGTTGGAACCAATTGACTCCACAATCTTGCCTAATTTACTCCTCCATCTTCCATTGAGATCTCTTTGACTATTGGAGATAATGGTTGCATCTTTTTCTCACATGGAAGAGACTTGTTTCTCTTTCTTGATATAGATGCAAAAATCTTCCACTTGTATCTTCAATCCAATCCCATCAATTCTTCTTTCCCCTTTTTATCTTCAAAACTTGATTTCCATCCCTCTGTAAATCAGTCAGACGTTGCCCTTTAGGTTTAGGAAAAGGGAGAATTTTTTGCAGGTCCACTATAGCATGTTTCAAATCTCACTAGTCCACTTCTAAAGTTCTTAAGCCCTCTAGTCCACTAATAATTCCAATCCAATGACAAAACTACCCTATATATATACAAGGAACAAGGGCCTTGTTTGGCTAACAAAAAAAATATATTCTTCGATTTTTTTCGATCTTGTTGCAACCACGTAACCACTCCCACCACCACCTCTGCTGCCACCACCACCACGCTAACATATAACGTTATATGTGACAAAAATTTCTCTTTTCTTTTTTTTTCCCACCTCCGCCACGCCAACATATAACGTTATATGTGTGACAAAAATTTCTCTTTTCTTTTTTTTTTCTCTCCACCACCACCACTCCACCTCCATCGCCACAACGTCAACATATAATGTTATATGTGTGATAAAAAAATTTATTTTCTTTTTTTTATTCCTGTTTTGAGCCATTCCCTTCTTGAACCCGCCACCCCTTAACATATAACGTTATATGTGTGAAAAAAATTTCTCTTTTTTTCTTTTTTTTTTTTACCTATTTTGAGCTCTTCCCTTCTTAAATCCGTCACACCTTAACATATAATTTTATCTGTCCCAATCTGCGTTCTTGTCTTATGTTTGGTACTACATCAAAAGTGCACATATTATCTTATATGTTCCAATCTGTCCTCTGTACGTTATCAAAAACGAAGATAGATTTGAGACATATAAGGTTATCTATTGATATCTGAAACGTATTTTTCGCCAACACAAGCACATATAATATTATATGTGTATATCTGAACTTTGTACCATGCCAAATATGTTCTCTGCATGTTGAAAAAGTGCACATATAAACTTATATGTCACAATCTGCGTTCTTGCCTTATGTCAGAGTCCAATTCTTCGCAGATAACCATATGTGTTAAGATTTTTAACATATGTGTTAATTCATTCACACAAATAATGTAATCTTATATATAACCTTATATATGTCCAAGGAGCTAACGTTATATGTGTCACGCACAAAACAAACAAAGAACCTTATGTATAACCTTATGTCCCGTGTAACGTTATATATGAGCTTTTGCCTTCTGTCCTAAGACATATATGGTTATATATGAGTTTCTGGAATCTTTTTTACTACAATGCAAAAATCTATACCATTGCACGTTTACATCTGAACTCATATATATATGTATTATGTATGAGTTTCTGGAATCTTTTTTATTACAATGCAAGAACATATAACATAATCTGTTATATGTTAATCTTATATGTTTACGATGCAAAAATAAACAAAGAACCTTCTATGTATTTTTTTTTGTCACATAAATAAATACACACAAAAAAACTTAATATATGTGAAAAAATAAACATATAAGCCTATAACATTATACATAAGATCCTGTCCTTTCTAACTCCAAAAAAAAAAAAAAAGATCTCGTAACTTCTTCCCCTTCGCCGTTGTCGCCTTCTTCATAGTCGACTTTACAGGTAACTTAATACTCTTCACCCCTTGAACAATTACACACATAATAAAACAAACAAATCAAATAACATCATGCCACCATAACTGAAAAATATGGTTATCTGTGAAGAATTGAACTATGTTATAAACATATATGGTTATCAGAAGCAAGTCAGTGAGGCCGCTGCACGGACCAATTCAATAAAGTAAAACATATAACGTTATATGTGAGTTTTTGTGCTGTGAAACTCCAAAAAAAAGAAAAAAGAAAAGAACATATAACATTATATGGGAGGGCTTACAAACTTGTGAGGTGGACTTGATAGGTTATAAACATGCTATAGTGGACCCTAGATCAATTTTTTATATTATAATGTTATATGTTCTTTTTTTGTTGGGTGGTACACAAGTCAGCAGCTTACATATAATGTTATATGTTTTATTTTTTTGGAGTTTCACAGCACAAAAACTTACATATAACGTTATATGTTTTATTTTATTGAATTGGTCTGCCGAGCGGCCTCGCTAACTTGCTTCTGATAACCATATATGTTTATAACAGAGTTTAGTTCTTCAAAAATAACCATATTTTTCAGTTATGGTGGYATGATGTTATTTGGTTTGTTTGTTTTGATATGTGTGATTATTTGTGCAGTAGTGAAGAGTATTAAGTTACATGTGAAGTCAACTATGAAGAAGGCAACAGCGGCAAAGGGGAAGAAGTTACGAGATCTCTTTTTTTGGAGTTAGAAAGGACAGGATATCTTGTATAATGTTATAAGCTTATATGTTTATTGTTTGTCACATATATTATGTTTTTTGTGTGTATTTATTTATGTGACAAAGTAATACATATAAGGTTCTTTGTTTATTTTTGTGTCGTAAACATATAACAAATTATGTTATACGTTCTTGTATTGTAATAAAAAAAAAGATTCCAAAAGTTCATATATAATACATATATATGAGTTCAGATGTAAACGTGCAATGGTATATGTTCTTGCATTGTAATAAAAAAGATTCCAGAAACTTATATATAATCATATATGTCTCAGGACAGAAGCTCATATATAACGTTATACGGGACAGAAGGTCATATATAAGGTTCTTTGTTTGTTTTGTGCGTGACACATATAACGTTAGCCCCTTGGACATATATAAGGTTAAATATAAGATTACATTATTTGTGTGAATGAATTAACACATGTGTTAAAAAAAWTTAATGCATATGGTTATATGTGAAGAATTGGACTCTGTTATAAACATATATGGTTATCAGAAGCAAGTCAGTGAAGCCGCTGCGTGGACCAATTCAATAAAGTAGAACATATAACGTTATATGTGAGTTTCTGTGCTGTGAAACTCCCAAAAAAAATTATATGGGAGCTGTTGGTGGTGGGAGTGGGCATCGGCGGGGGGAGAAAGAGAGAGAGAGAGATAAACTTGGAATAATTCCTTTTTTAAGTAAAGTGGATTTAAGGCCTTACCAAACATTATTAGTGGACTAAAAGGCTTACAAATTTGAGAGGCGGACTTGATAGGTTACAAACATGCTATAGTGGACTCTAAACCAATTTTTTATTAGGAAGAATACTATCATGTACCCAACACCTGATGAAGTATTTAGGGCTTTTGAAAGAATAACAGATTTATCCTTGGGCTTGAGGGGACTTGCTCATAAGTCCCTACATTGATAATTGATAATCAAATTAGCCAATACAAATATATTATTCCAATGAAACACAATAGACTAATTTATGTTTGTTTGTTATCATCAAAATCTTAAATCTTGGGACTAACAAATTTGTTTTGCTTTCTAGTCTATTTACCCATACATGTTGGGAAAAATTCGGCAATAACGGAAATTCCAGAGAACAATTTCATTGATAACGTTACAATTACAGAATGTATAAACGAAACAGGTACATAGAACAGAAATACAAACGGATTTACAAAAGATGAACCAAGTCCTGTGTGTTACCACAGTCTCCTTAAGAAAGATTCGCCGCCTACCAAGGGTGTTGTAGGATACACTGACGTCTTCCTCCCAGGGTTGGCTCGGCTAAAACGCAAGCCGTCGAATCACCATTGTCGACCGCCTTGGCCAATTGACTACTGCCCGTCACTCTCTCACACAAAAAACGATTTTTAGAGCTCTTGGAGTTGGTGAAATTCTGGTGTCCCTTTCCAAAACGTGATACACCAATTTATAAGAGAAGAACAAGACCCTTGTAATGAATTCTGCACAATGAATTCTGGAATTGATGTCTGCTATCAAGGAGGGAGGTTACGGGAGTGAATACACCATCATGGGGAGGGGTTACGGAAGTTACACAATCCACAAATCAATACGTCTATTGATTGTGGTGCGTCCAGATACAATGAACCCGGAACGAGCATGGTTGCCTCGGGAGACCCTCTGGTAGCCCCGATTTCATTCATCCGTATAACTTCCAACGATACAAACGTGATAAAATCATGTGAATACATTTATCTAACCAACCTCATTTATGTTTTTATTTTTGTTATTGTTTACCCAATAAAACATGTAAAATGAAGGAACAGTATTATCGAAAACTAAAACACTGAGCATCTTCAACCATACTTCAAATCTTCAAACTCGTTCTTTAAATCTTTAATAAAATGAAGAATTGCACCCATCCAACCATTTTATTTATTCTTCAGCATGAAGAATCCCTTTTGATTCTTTGTATATAGAGAATCCCGCAAATTATTATGAAGAATGTTCTTCATATACATTTACACGATGAAAAGTGTACAACTTTTAACATTGTGATCCAATACTGATAAAGTTAGGACCATTGAAAAGGTATTATATACAGCTATCTTTAAAATAAGACCAATGTCAAATATGTTTGGATAATTTAAAAGATTAATATTCAAATTTTTGGAGGGAAGTGAGAGATAATTGAGTTTTGACTTTTGAGTGGGTGATTTGAAAAATGAAGATAGACTTGGAGAAATGTGGTTGGAGTTTGAATGAATTGTCACACTCTCCAAATTTACTACTTTTTAAATAAAGAATACTAGTAATATTTTGTCTTCAAAATGAAGAATTTGGAAGAATTGGATTGGAGATGCTCTCATGGAATCCACTGAAGTTTTGCCCATTTTTGTAAATTATTCAAATTAATTGCATTTTGCACTGTGTACTTTCACCCAAATTTCACTCTACACCCTTCACTTTCACTTTAAATTATACTCCCTCCGACCCATTTTCATTGTCCATTATTCCTTTTGTCACTTTTGTGTCTATTGCGTATATCTTTCAATCTATAATATTTTTCATGATTTTGACATCTTTGTATTATAGAACAAATTGAAATCTATCAAATAAGATCCATATTGCATATTTTTGGAGATTCACATTGGAAGATATAAGCGATTGAAAACTGACACGAATATCAAAAAAGAACAATGAAAATAGGACGGAGGGAGTAGTATTCTATCCCTACACTCCGATCAAATGTCATGTCTTCCCTTTTTCCTCTTGGGGGCGACTATTCGCACCCCGTATTTTCTCCCATAACCCGTTAAAAATTTCCGAAGATTATATTTTGGTAACTACATGTCGAAAATATGTCCAACCTTCAGTAAACAACTGCCGAACATACATTTCGGTAAATAGCTGTTGAAAACAAGATTATATTTCGGTAACTACATGTCGGAAATGCATACAACAAAAACAAGAAACATATATTTCGGTAATTGGATGCTGAAAATGTATCTCAATTTTGGTAACTAATTGTCGAAACATATTTCGGTAGTTGAAAATTTTTAATGGGCTAAGAGAGAAAATACGGGGCTGCGAATAGCCGCACCCTTTCAACTTTCTATTACCCCACCTTTGCAAACTTTACTGCACGACTAATACCCCTAAATTATTTTAAGGCCCCCAAGTACTTTATTTTATCAGAAGGCCCCCAAGTACTTACTCACCTCATTTTCCTAGTTGTAGGCTTGGAGCTGATTAAGAGGACCTCTAACTTCTCATTGATTTTATCCATGTTAGCATATGTCTCTAGCATTTGTTTCTGCAACTATAAAAAAGCTAGCAAGTGTATCACCCAAGTTCATCCAAATGTTTCTAAGAGCATCCACAATGTCATAATCAAAATCAAAAGATAGCTAAAGTTAGCAACGTGTGCTTAAAAAAATGCTCACATTGTAATAATCAAAGTTAGCAACCTCTTACTAATAATCAAATTTGGGCATTTGAATAATCAAAAGTAACAATGTGGGACTTCACATTGCTAACTTTAGCAACCCTCTAAATGAATAATTAAAAGCTGACGTGACAAGTTTTGATTATTCACTTTTGATTATTACATTGCGGATGCTCTAAGATCTTCCACATTTTTGGAGTCATGTTTCATGATTTGTCATTATCAAACTAAAGAAAGCTCAAAATCACTAATCTCATCTTCGATCCATTCCGGATGAGGATTTTAACTAGGGCTACAAACGAACCGAGTCAAATCGCGTTTCGTGTTGCTCGAGCACGGTTCGTCCTACATTTGGTGAGCTCAAGCTCAGCTTGGGCTCGAAGTGAGCTAATATAACTACGATCGAGCTCAAAGTCATCATTTGCAGCCCTAATTTTTAGCGTCTTGGGGTGAGGCTGTTAAAAATAGAAAGCCAAGGGTTGACAAGTACTATTATTATAATTAACCCACCGTATACTGGACCCTCGATAATTATACAGTGCCGAGCCCGCGAAAAACCTTCTCTCTCTACCCCTAAACCCGTTTGTGGAGAAATTCATCTGAATCCCCATTTGTGTCCAACAAATTGACGATCACCCATGTTTCGTACGACGAAGTTGACTGTTTGTTTTCTTGTAATTGCAGCCTCGACAGTTCAGTTCTCTTTCAAGTAATCCACTTTGTTTCACGTTGAGCTTGGTTTTCTGTTTCTCTCACGACACTACTTGGAAATATTCACAGGTAATTTCCCAACCGATTGCGAAATATTCAGGTAATTTCCATGTTGTATGCATGGTGCATGTCATTCATTTCTGCTATTGGACCATTGGAACCATTTTTCTTTTTGTTTATTTTTCCATTTATACACAATAACACAAGGAGTTACTCGTGATGTGCCATTTCATCAGTTTGATTGGAGAATGAGATTTGAGTTTGATTTTGAGGTATTAACTGCTCATGCCATCTTGAATTTTTGTTGTTGTTGGTAATTACCATCTTGAATTGATTGCTTGTCAAGACCCAGTTGGCTCATGCTGTTGACACCCCTGTGCACTCTTAGGAGTGATTTTTAGTGCTCCAGGCGGCCTTCTTCATCACACATTGGTGTGGGCGTGTTTACAGCCTTCTTCACCACACATTGGTGTGGGCGTGTTTACACCCATTTTTGGCCAATTCTAAAAAGGAATTTGTTAATGGATTGGTGGCCCAAAATAACAATTTGGGTTATTTTGGGCCTTGGTTGAATTAGGCCTTGATTTTAGTCCTTTGGTCGAATTTATAGTGGGCCACAAAAGGGCTGAAAGAGATTTATGGGCCGCATTAATATTTGGAGCATTGCCTAATTAGTTAAGGCCCAAATTAGTTTTCAGATCTGGGCCCATCCTTAGGCTTATTTGGCCCGATTGAGTTAAAGTCCAAATTAGGTTCAGGCCTTGGGCCAACTAACCAAAGCTCGGACTAGTTTTTCAGGCCTATTTAGCCCAATTAGGCCAAGATTTGTTTTTCAGGTCTGGGCCCAGTTTTTCAGATTTATTCAGGCTTGAAAATGAAGAAGTCGAAAAGGCCATAAGCTGCTTAGTCATGCTTGGGAAGCAAGCTGCTTACAAGCAGCTCAAAGGCCTAGAAGGTTCTCCCTAGCAAGCAGATCACAAGCAGTTCAAGGCCTACAGCCGTTTTCCTTCAGCATGAAGCAAGGACACATGGCATTCATGCAGCCCATATGGCCTATGCAGCTCAATTAGGCCTACACAAGCAGCTCATTTAGGCCTGTTTGGCCTTTGTTGCACGAGAAAAGAGGGCACAAGTTCTAAAAATGCCTTTTGTCTTGAATCTTCTTACATAAGGAACCAACTTAGAGCCTTCAAGGGCCCACAAGGGATGAAAAGTGGCTGAAAAGTCTTCTCTTTTACAGAAAAGTTTCAGCTTTTAGCCTTAAAAGGTCCCAAAAATCTCCTTTTAGCAAGTATCTATGCAAAAAGAGGCAATTTCAGGCCTGAAAAAGTTGCTATCAGGACTGAAAATGCAGTTGAAGGTTTGGAGTAAGGAGCAAGGCTTGGGGCACTCGGCAGCCATGCATATATAAAGGCAAGTCGAAGCAGCTCAAGCARCTCAAGGCCTTAGAAAAGGTCCCCGACCAACAACCCTAGCGGTTATGCAAAATCATCCTTCAATTACCTTTACTTTCTAGCAAAGTTTGTACTCAATCTAGCCAAGCCTAGATTTTATTTCATTTCCTTGTACCTCTTTACTTTGTTAAACCGTTAGCAAAGTTCATTTACTTTGTCGTTCAATCCTGTTTTCTTTTCTTTCCATTTTTCACACGGTTGGGAAATACTAAGTCCTTATCCCGCAAAGGCAAACCACGAACCACATACGGCCTCACCTCTTAGGTCGTACGCAATCGCTCTATACGAAGTCAGATTTGAGGCACGAAGGCCTTAGCACAAATTCATACTGCAATCCAATCCTGGCACGCTCGCATCAGGCCTAGAACTGCACTACTCGCTGTTCCTAGGCCAATTGTTACTTTTGTGGAAAAAACAGGGCGCGTGTGGGCGCTACACACCATGACACCAATGAGACTGGAGCACCCGGTGGTCCAGGAGCAATTAATAATTTTTCCACTATCTTGTTCTTGTTGGTTGCTTCTTCCTCCCGTATTACACTTACGGAGTTTTTTGCTATATTGATATTTTGCGGTGGTTCTATTATTGGACATGCTTAGAATTGATAGTTTTGTCTTCTTTCAGTATTCTAGAGACTTTCGACAATAGTCTTGGATTAATGAGTTAGAATTGTTGGGATTTGTCCTACATTGATTAATTATCTTCTCCAAAACTAGTATATGAGCCTGGGCGGCCTCTCCACTCTTTGCCAATTGGTTTGGAGTTGGATGCTTTAACATAGTATCAGAGCTAGGTCTTGGGTGGCCTCACCTCTCGTGGGAAAGTCTCTGTCATCTCTGTCGCCCGAGTCAGTCGGTCAGCTCCTGGTCTGTCACCTCCACGTGCATCCGGGCTGCACGTGAGGGGGAGTGTTAGACTTGTCCCATGTCGCTCATTCTGTCGCCCGAGTAGTCGGTCAGCTCCTGGTCTGTCACCTCNNNNTGCATCCGGGCTGCACGTGAGGGGGAGTGTTAGACTTGTCCTATATCGCTCATCTAAGCCACCCAAGCTTGGTTAATAAATTCTAGAGGCTACTCCACCTATTGCCAATTGGTTTTAGGTTGGAACCCTCCAAGAAATTTAACAAGAATAACAAGGGATTTCCGGTACAATATCATATCTATTGAGCTTGAAAAATGTAGTTTATTTGGCTCGACAATAATTTTGATGGACTATCCACTTCGACAAAAATGTGAAAGCCGGTATAGCCTACTTAGCAAACCCTGTTTCCAGATGTATTTTAGGCTGATGAGATCGATGTATCTGTCATATTCTTATTAAGGGGTGGTTGAATGAATCCTCGCTATCTGGCTTCAAGTATTGTAATGGTTGCTACATCATTTGTATATAATTGATCAACGGAGCTTCTTTCAATGAAGAAACCCGGTTCTTTAGGCATAGGCAACACTCCACCTTCACTTCCCAACATGGATACTACAGTTGACATTGCCGGCCTGTCTTCTGGGAGTTTCTGAATGCACAATAGGCCCACTTGAATACATCTCTGCACTTCAGATTCAACACATGAATCCTTCAAGCATGTATCCATTAGTTCCAAAGACTTGTCTTCATTCCATAGCAGCCATGCCTAAAGTAATTGCAAACCATTTGGTCATATTTTTCTAGGTTGTGATATGTAATTCATGTGTGTTTGCAGAGAGAGAGAGAGAGAGAGAGAGGTACTTACATACCCTAGAAGGCTGTGGTGGTGATCAGGATGATTAAAACCTCTGTTCCTTTTACCACTCACTATTTCGAGCAAAAGAACACCCAAGCTGAATACGTCAGATTTCACAGAGAACTTTCCATCAATTGCATACTCTGAAGACATATAGCCACTGCAAGAATTTGTCAGCCATAAAATCTTTTGAATGACAGGAAAAATGTTTGACTTTGCAGTAAGTAAAACATACTATGTTCCAATGATTCTTTTTGTTTTTGCAGATATTTGTTCTCCTGCGAAAATTCGTGCTAATCCTAAGTCGGAAATTTTAGGAAGCAGATCGCCGTCTAGTAAAATATTGCTTGCTTTGAGATCCCTGTGTATTATTTTTAACTTCGAATCTTGGTGGAGATAGAGAAGTCCCCTTGCAATCCCCATGATAATGTCAAACCGCTTTTGCCAAGCCAATAATGCCTTTCTGTTGTGATCTGTACATCATTTACCCTTTGTAAATTTCAAGATTAGATCCATCTTCCTTCTCTTTTCTATTCAACATTATGTTGAAGATCAATCAATATACAGGTGAGCTAATCAAGAAATAAAGAGTTTAAGGGGTCAGACCATAAATAAAGTAATCCAAGCTTTTGTTGCTCATGTACTCATAGATTAACATTGTTTCTTCTCCTTGAATGCAGCATCCCAGAAGCGCGATGAGGTTCCTGTGTTGAAGTTTTGCAATTGAGGCAACTTCGTTCTTAAACTCTTCTAGACCTTGTCCTGAACTTTTTGAGAGTCTTTTCACGGCAATTTCTTGTCCCATCGACAACTTTCCCTGCAGTATAAGGTGCAGAACAAATATGATATGGTCTACACTTAGCAACTGCCACTGTACAAAAAAAATCCCGTTTTACCTTGTAAACAGGACCAAAGCCACCTTCTCCAACCATATTTTCATGTGAGAAGTTTCTAGTGGCAGCAGAAATAGTTGCCAAGTCAAACACGGGTAATTCCAAGTTTTCTTTCTTTACTTTTACACTTCTTCTCTTTCTGTTCATCTTGATGCTTATGCACCCGCATACAAAGCAGAAGGTAAGTGTTCCTGAAGTGGCTGATAGCAGTAAGATCTTCAGGAGTCTTTTCTTCTTCTTCTTTGGGTAAAGTGATTCTGAAAAGGGGGCATCAAGAAATTTTCAGTGCTTGCTAAATTATATTTTGTTTCTCGACAACTACATATTTGGGTCTTGCTCGTCTAGATATATAACGGTTGTGATGGCTGTGGTCATACATAAAATAATTCCACCATTTTGTATGTGTCTAAGTTCCTACCAGCTTTTTTTTAGCTGTTGAAAATCAAGTTAAGGATCTGGTGGCAACTGTGAACCTTCTATCCTACTCAGCTGGATATGATACTCTACATCTTGGTTTACCACAATGTTCAGATTTTTCAGCTGAAGTAGGGAAGAAGCTATATTTTCATGTGGAAACACCTTATTTGTAACACCTTTTTCATACAAATAAACGTATTTTCTGCTGACCACTAAAAGTGTTGTTCTTTGACTGTTATTTTTTTAAGAGTGTGAGATATTACCGGCAAGCGGATGTAGATATCTTGCTCACTATCATCTTGTGGGACGAACTCTCTGGTATCAATCAGATCCCCAAACCACATCAAACAACCATTTCCCCTTCCACTGACGTTTGAATTGGCATAAGCTATACAAGAACAGTCCCTCAAGCATTTCTCCTTGCATTCCCTGAGTCTCATATTAGTGTTCAGCTGAAACTGATCCAAGAGGTCAGGCAACTTAACACGTGCAACCTTCACAAACCCTTCTCCTTTCTGGCACTCCAACGGCACACTCCTCACACACCCTTTGGACCAATTAAGCATTTCCCATTCTAGTTTGGATTTTGGACTGAACCCCTTCAAACACTCGCATATCGGTGCTTTGCTGGTTCTGCAAATACCATTAGGGCCACACTGCCCATAACTGTCGCACAAATCAGTTGGTGCCGTAAACATGAGATCCCAACTGCCGCTCTTTTCATTCAGTACATAGCGTTGGAGATACCCTGACTGGCTTAGTGTGGATCTTGTTATGACAGAGTTGAATGGTTCATAGAGAGAGATCAATTCAGTGTTGTTAAATTCCATTATGGGTGCAAAAGCCGGATTGTTGCGTACTTGATGGCCACTGAATCGAAGTCCATTCCATGGTCCAGACCGGTACTTTTTGGTTGATCCCATGGTGATAACCAATTGAGGCAACCCCTTATTTTCAATTCTGTAAGTGAAATCTCCTGGAGATGGGTCATCGGCGGCTTTCCATGATGTCATATGCTGATCTAGACCTGTGTTAGTATTTGCTCCAAGCTTCATGCCCGGTAACCGGGTATCACACATGGAATCAAAGCTCTGCCATAGGACAGAATCTGTTTTTGTTTTCTCAATGAGTAAAAGATTTCCAGAATCTAAGAGCTGAGCGATTGGAGTGATGACTTCTTCTGCTGACACTCTTGTTGAGTTTGATGACCAGATGATGCTCTGAGTTCCGTTTCGAAGGATCAATCCTCCGTCACTACTGAAAGCTAGGACTCCTTGTAAATCTATGATTGGATTGTTTCTATTTGCAACCCAGACAACTGTATCTGGGGTTCTAACATACCATATTCCCAAGTACCTGTTTTTTGAGCTTCCGGGAGAGAAGAAGCCGAGCTCAAACTTTTGGCGGGGTGAAACTAAAGTTTCACCATCCCTCAGGGATTGGCTTGAACTTAAGGTATCGGCTGCAATGGAAAATTTGAGGAGGGTTGAGGAAAGAAATATAGCATGGAAGAAGGTGAGGAAAGCCTGTCTCTCCATTGCATTCTCAAGGCAAAAGGAGAGACTTGTGTAGAAGGGTAGTCTGATGATATTATGTATTGACTCTTTAAATTCTCTTTTTGATAAGAGAGCATGATGGCGGTGTATATTTGGGAGCATCAAAGTCTTGGTGAAGAAAAAGATGTTATGTTAGCCAACATTGACTGGAAGCTACACTTGAGGTGGAAAACACAACGCAGGCCAAAAGTCTTCAAGCCGCAAAGGTAATTCCATTTTTTTTTTCATGTTTTGTACGTGTTCGCATACAGTCCTATCCGTCATTATCTTCTTCTAACCTATGCTCTTTATTCTGGAAGGTATTGTCAATCAAGTTTTTTTTTTTTTGTGGACAGATGTTCTATAGGTTTTGACAGTGTGATTTGAGTTGCTAATAACTAGAATGTGATTTGTTAATTTTGTTTGACTAAGGGTTTTTTTTTTTTTTTGGGAAAGGGAAAATATTACCAAGCCCAAAAAACCTCAAGGAGATAGCCTTGAGCACATGAAATGATGAAAACCATCATAAAAACAAGACTCACTCCAAGACAAACAAGACCAGCAGACTAAACCCAAATACAACAACCAAGCAAAACAGACTGGATACACATCAAATACAGAAAGCTAGGCCAAGAATTTTGAAGGAAGTTAAAAATTTCCCAGGAAACTGGAAAACCCGATTTAGTAAGATGGGAATAAGGAGTTTCCGAATGAATCTGCATGCTTTGTCTTCTAGTCGTTGTAAGTATGTTCATATTAGACCATGTACAAACTACATCCATATTTTGATTATGTTTGAAGTGATAAACATAGAGAGAGTATGGTTTGAGAAAGAGAGAGTTAGAAAATAGATAAAGGGAAAATATCAAATTTCCAACATTGTGTCGTGGAAAATATTTTGACTCGTTTTAAATCTAGTAAATCGCAAGGATGTTGTTGAGTTTWAAAAGATTGAAAGACTAAATAATGGAGTTCAAACGGTAAAGTAAGATCTTGTACAAGCATCTCTATGTGATGAGAGAAGTGGAGGTGGAGGTTAGTGGGCCAAACCTGGGCTGGGCATCAATCTGCACAGTCCTTTAGTTGTGAAGGATGGGCCATGAAACCAGCCCAAGCCTTCAACTCATGAGAATGCTAAAAAAGGCCACAGAAAAGGGGAAGGATTTAACAGGCCTATGACAGGTAAGGGTAAGTAGGCCCCCTTGACATGTTATCTGAGATAATTTTACACAGTGGAGTATTAGAAAAGAAAAAGTGAAACATATAGCTATAGGGAAATACAAGTGT
>CM019270.1:2160488-2174971 GCA_009746105.1 Rhododendron williamsianum | reverse complement strand
TAGACCAACATCTTCTCTTCAAGTTGGATGCAACATCCTAGAATTTTCACCAGATTTCTGTGTTGCAGTTTGGCAACATAATTAACTTCGTTCTTGAATTCATCTATTCCTTGTCTAGAATCCTTTGAAAGCCTCTTCACAGCTATTTCTTGCCCTTCCGTCAATATTCCCTGAAAATGATAGTTTTTTAGTAAATTGATCGGCAAAGTAGTCCCATGACAGATTTGCATCGCTGATCTTAAGCATGCTAGAGATTATCTTTTGGCTATGTATTGGTAATTTATTTTCCTGCATGATGGGAGGTGGGTGTGCTCATACATAAGGAAACTGACTTTTCTCCGTGTGCAGGTTCAAAGGTCTACTAGCTCTTAGATCACTAAGTTCTGCATGAATGGTATTTCAATGCACTCATATATTTCCCTTACATAGTGTATACTGTATACAGTGCAAATTACGATAGTTCTACATCTTGCTATTTACAGAGATTGTTACTCGTATAAGAGTGTAAAATACTTTCCCTCCGTATCACCCATATTTGAACTGGATAAAGTTGTTTATTTCTCAAGGTTAAACTTACATAGAAACTGTAATTTTACCTTGTACACTGATCCAAATCCACCTTGTCCAAGCTTATTGTGTTCTGAAAAGTTATTAGTGGCCTTAGAGATCGTAGCCACGTCAAAGAGTGGTAACTCTAGTTCTTCCTTCTGTCTCCCTCTTGTGTATGTGTAATCTCTACTGGACCTTCTGGCTACATGCAAGGACAATGAAGAGGGAAACATTTATCAATCTGAAATGTACTAAAAATGTTACAACTGCCCTTCTTGTTYACTACTCTCATTGAAATAGTGTTGTTTGGAAACAAACGAGTCAGTGGACAAAATTAAATGGTAGGAAGGACATAAGCTTAGAAAAAATAGAAGACTTGCCTTTCAGCCTGTGTTTCCTCTTGCAAATCCAAAGGATCAGAGGTAGACCAAGAAGCAGCATACCCACAGTTACTACAGAAGCAGCTATGATGACCTTTTTCTGTTTCTTTGCAGTGGAGCYAGCAWTGGTATCTTGATAGACATGCAAGTGAAATATTAGATAACAAGCAAGAGAAATTCCTAATTATAGCACCCCAAAGAAACAAAAATTTAAGTTGATATGGTGAAAACAAAGATGTCAAAAGATATAAGGAGAAGAAGAAAGAGACACAAAAGCCTTACTGCCTTGGCAACTTGTGCTTTTTTCCAAGACTTGTCAAAAAGTACAAGGAGAAGAAGAAAGAGATACAAAAGCTAACTACTTGTGCTTTTCTTAAGACTGCTGTGAGTAGKGTCCCTCTATHCCTTATGGCCTATAGGTTATGAACAAAACCATGAAAGCAGGATTACATGAAAGGATTGTTAATGAGTTTTCAAGGTTACTTTAGAACATGTTTTGGTACGGTAATGTATTCTCATAGAAACTACATGATCTTAGCTTCGGGCGCCATCAAAGCTTAGTACAGATGCCTCAGATATTGAATTTTCTCTCGCTGAAAATTGTTTTCACATGCCCCAATGCATTTRCAATGAAATCTAAAAAATGACACATATCTTAAGACATGGTAATGCATCGAGGAAAATGGAGAAAAWTTTAGGAAAAGAGAAACCCATGTTTCATCCTAGGTTTAAGTGTAGTTTCGTTGACTGCAGTAATTAGTTACATACCTAATTCTGAAGCAGCCATCCGAATGTAAAGATCTTGCCCATTTTCGCGGTACTCMCGTATATCAATCAGATCACCAAACCAGAGCAAGCACCCACTTCCTCCTCCTCTGATATCTAAACTCGTATAAGCAGTGCAATTGCACTTCTCCAAACACACCCTCTGGCATTCGTCTAGGCTCTTGGTTACATTAAACCAGGAACCCCTTGTGTCTGGCAATTTCACCCCACTATACCGCACAAACCCATCTCCCAAGCAGTCCAATTGCACCCTTCGAACGCACCCATGGGACCAATCGGCCTTGTCCCAGTCTTGTGGGAATTTCGGCATGAACCCATTCAGGCACCAGCATGGAGGTGACCTATTTTGGGGACATTAGAGCTATATTAACCTTTCACATTCAAACAATTTGGAAGAGAATATGTTCAAAAACTTACAACTCCTACATTTACACCTTAGTGATATCAGGACAATGTTTAGATGCAGTGTTTGGATATTATCTGATTTCATTCTTATGAGTTGTGTAGGACAATGTTTAGATGTGTTATCTGCTAAAGGAGCTCCTATCCAGTCATCTGTTATGTTCCTGGTTTATCAAAAAAAAAGGAGCTCCTGACAAGAAGAACCTTGATGGACCTCGATAAAAACACCACCTAGGGGACGATTGTAATCTCAAGAGTCAAGACAGGTCTAAAGCGGTTTCTCAGGACGGACTGAAGTCATAACCTGATTGTAATCTCATTGAAAACACAAGTTTTCCCAAACAGCACGTAGGAGATATTCATGTCCCTTCTTCATAATCATTAAACCACATGAAAATAGGYTCACAACTATTAGACCCCATCACCACAATTTGTAACATAATACATGTTTAGTTTCTCATAAAACTACACACTATAACATAGTAGCATATTAACGTGGTCACCATAACAAGATTACTCCCCATTGAACATTCTTGCTTATCAGGTGGTTCAAACCCTGCCAACCGCACCTTCTCAGTTGTGTCCTGAGGTGTTTTCAAATGCCCCACAAAAACAAGATATGTGGCAATTGAAAATAAGTAATTTACACCCATTTCAAATAKCAAATTCTCTAAATCTAACGTTCTTAAAATAGGAGAGGAAGTTTGATATTGTGTTATCTCTATGTGCATGAGCTCAATGTAAGAAAAATAATACGTCCCAAACCAATATATAAACACGTTTAGTTTTTATAACCTGTTAATATTACAGCTACCGTACGCCCCGCACAATGCATAGGTGTCGCAGTTATCCTTTTGAACCGACGAGTATAAGACCCAACCCCGGGTTCGGTCCACCCAAGTGAACCGCTGGATCAACCCACTCGGGTTCAAAACCACCCTCGTCACGATGGAAACATTCACCAGCTCAAAGTAATAGTACACCTCCTCCTGGTTAAAAACGAACCCAAATGTGTAAACCGGATTGGGTACCAGCAAAAAATTAAAACCGCTGAACCGAAGCCCATTCCACGGCCCAGTCCGAAACTGCACCGTATCCCCACTCCTCAATATCAATTCCGGGTAACCCCCCGGGCCAAGCCGGTGCGTGAAATTACCCGGAGCCGGGTCATCCGTGCTCCTCCACGATGTTAGGTACCGGTCCAGACCGGATTTCAAATTCCTTCCGAATTTCATCCCTGCTAGGAGATTATCCGTGGGAAAATCGAAACTTTCCCACGAGAAATTTTCCGGGTTAGTGTCATTTCCTTCTCTCACCACGAGATTTCCGTTGTCTAGCAATTGGGCAACCGGATTCTGAACCGGTCGTGATACATTCGACGACCAAATTATACTCCCACTGCTGTTAACAAGTTGGAGATTGCCTTCTTGGGTTAGTTGTAAAAYGCCAAGTGAATCAGTTAGTGGGATTTCTCTATTGGCGACCCAAACAACCGTTCTGGTGGAGATTTTCTTGTACCATATTCCCAAGTACCAGTGGTTGGGCTTGCCACTGGGAGTGAAGAACCCGAGCTCGGTGATGCCGCCGGCGGAAACTACGGTGTCGTTTACTCTGGTGGTTTGAGTTGGGGTGATGGTGTCCGTTGGAGTGATGGTGTCCGTTGGAGTGGTGGAGGGAATTGAGGTTGACAAGATTGTGTAGCAGAGGAGAAGTGGTATAGCAAAGCCGCCCATTGATGCGTTTCAAACATTTCTTTGGTTGAGTTTCTAATTTATTCTACTAAGGTAGGGGGAAGAAAATGCATGAAGCTGACTTCTTGTATCTTACTTGGCGATTAAGTTTGGTTGCTTTTAAATTCCAAGAAGTACACGGAGGGCAAGTAATCGAAGTAAATTTCCAGTGCAATTAGTGGGTAGTAAAAGGAAAAAGGTTACCAATTAGAAGAATTAAAAGTCTGTAGACCATGTAATAATATATAGGTACTGTTGCACGAGAGTCTGTAGACTAATTCTTGGAGGACTAATCCCAACGTCCACTAGCTAGGAAACCATTTAAAGTTGGAATAATGCTCCGTATAAGCTGGCCGTCTGGCCCCGTAAGAGTTGATTGAACCGGTCTACTGGATGATAGTTGAAAAGTCATGATTTGAGAGTTCTAAGACTTGTCGTTGTGAATTGTAACTTATCTTTTCTTTATCTCATTCTACCGATTGTGATGCTAGAATTTAGTTGCAGTTTAGGTATGTGAATCGAGTGGCAGCCGCCGTAGCCCATTGATGCTACTGGACACTGGTCATGGATGGAGGTTTTCCTCCTTGCACAGTAAATAACCTTGATGTACATTGTTGACTTGTTGTAATCTTTTACAGATAGATTTTGCAGTTTTAGAAGACGAAGTGAATGTGATTGACCTGATGGATGAGGCACTGATCTCTTGTATAAAGCTTGGATTCTTATTGGATGAAGAAAAATCTAGAATTCTAGTATTGTATTAGTAAATTACCGTTATCAAATACTAGAAAAGACACATTTCTAATTGATGCACAATCAAAAGATTATATTATTTTAAAAAAATAAGAATATTAAGGTTTTCTTGTTTTTGTTTTTGTTATTTTGTTAGGAGTCTTGCAATTATTGAAATAAGTGTTCTACATTATTTAGTTTATTTAGTTTCCTTTTTCTTTTTTTTTTGTTAATGTGTAGGGTTTTTCCTACTACAAATTTAGTTGTAAGCGTTAGAGCTATTCAATTTTTTTATGATTAAAGAAAAATATAAAGAGTGTTCTCTTTTATGTCAACTTTTGGATATTCTGTGTAAATCAACCAATTGTTGTTGTCTTTATTCCTGGGTATTCTCAGACTAAACAGGTTTAAGGAAGAGTTGTCGCAATATATCTTGTCGCATGATCTTCTTTTTCAAACACGCTTCCCTGCATCAGTTGGTATCAGAGCTTAAGTTCGATTCCAAATCATGGCACAATAGGGAGTTCGTTATGGTCGTTATGCTGTTGCCGAAGATGTGAACGAAGGTGATGAGGCTGCACTGGGTGCACAACTAGAGATATGGTTTCAACGGATTGAGGAAACGCATGAAGCGTTGGTCAAGAGGGCTGCCTTAATTATTGATAATCAACCTCACTACTACCCACTGAATTCGTGCTCCTTCATGGAGGAGGCTACAGTTCGGTGGCCTTTCATATCCAAAGATATTCCAAATCCAGTTGTGGATTGGAGTAAACCGCTAATTTATGATGAAGAACCATTTGTTGATGAGAAAGGTATGAGATAATTCCTAAGAAAAAAGAGGATCCAAGTTCCTCGTTGAAAAATACAAATTTTATGGTGTTGTTAGAAGTACTTGGCAGTTTTATAAAATTTGTCTTCAAAATAAGTCGTGTTAAAGATCATACGAAATTTCAGTATGTGGATCCATTTTGGAAGCCTATTGAAGATCTTGCAAGTAAGATTCATTGGATTCCACACCTTGTGCATGTTTGAAAGGAAATTGCTCCTCTCATTTTTGAAGATTATTTGAAATTTAGATTCGAGAAAATCAACATAAAGTATAAGATCAATGCAGACAAGTGTCGACGAGCAAGATTATTTGAAGCAATTGAAACTTGAGGACGAGTTTTCTCAAGTCTGGGAGAATGATGCAGAATCAAAAGATTATATTATTTTAAAAAAATAAGAATATTAAGGTTTCTGATACAGAATTAAAAGATTATATTATTTTAAAAAAAATAAGAATATTAAGGTTTCCTTGTTTTTGTTTTTGTTTTTATTTTATTTTGTTAGGAGTCTTGCAATTATAGAAATAAGTGGTCTACATTATTTAGTTTTTTTAGTTTTCATTGTCTTTTTTTGCTAGTGTGTAGGGTTTTTCCTACTATAAATTTAGTTGTAAGCGGCTATTCAGTTTTGATGATTAGTAAAATTATAAAGAGTGTTCTCTTTTATGCCAACTTTTGGGTATTCTGTGTGAATCAACCAATTGTTGTTGCAATCTTGTCAACACGCTTGTCTCTTGATCTCCTTTTTCAACACGCTTCCCTGCATCACTAATTGTGACAGGTTTAGCGTACATTTGACTAGAGGACCACAAAATGTTGAAGAAGATTCAATATTCTCCTATTCATTTGCTCGATGTTCTACCAATCGCTAGGCGTTAACACGCTTCCCTGCATCACGAATTGTGACAGGTTTAGCATACCATTTGATTAGAGAACCACAAAATGTTGAAGAAGATTCAATATTCTCCTATTCATTTGCTCGATGTTCTACAAATTGCTAGGCGCTAGTCGGGTGAAAAAGGGTTGCCTAGTGCCAAAGCGCCGACTAGTCAGCCGCCTAAGCGTGCAAGAGGGGACTAGGTGCCAAATAGTCGGCTGCCTAATCTAAGTTTGTTTACTTTTAAATTCCAAGAAGTACACGGAGGGCAAGTAATCGAAGTAAATTTCAAGTGCAATTAGTGGTAGTAAAAGGAAAAAGGCTACCAATTAAAAGAATTAAAAGTCTGTAGACCATGTGATAATATATAGCTACTGTTGCACGTGAGTCTGTAGACTAATCTTTGAAGGACTAATCCCAACGTCCACTAGCTAGAAAATCATTTAAAGTTGGAATAAAGCTCCGTACAAGCTGGCCGTCTGGCCCCGTAAGAGTTGATTGAACTGGTCTGACGGATGATAGTTGAAAAGTCATGATTTGAGAGTTTTAAGACTTGTCGTTGTGAATTGTAACTTCTCTTTTCTTTATCTCATTCTACCGATTGTGATGCTAGAATTTAGTTGCAGTTTAGGCCTTGTGTGAATCGAGTGGCAACCGCGGCAGCCCATTGATTCTACTGATCATGGATGGTTGAGGGATTTTAGTTCAACTTCCTCAATTATTAACAAGGAACGTTTTCGTTGTTGTACGGTAAATAACTTGATATACATATGTTGACTTCTTGTAATCTTTTACCGATATAGATTTTGCAGTTTCAGAAGACGAAGTGAATGTGATTGACCGGATGGCAAAGCCGGCTTATGGCAAAGGCAGGGGAAGCCTACGCTTCTAGCCCCCCAAAAAAGTTAAAAACGAGGGCCCCGAAATTTTAGAATCCATATATATATAGCTAGCTAGCTTTGGGTTTGAGTGGCATTTCACCCCTAACCACAACTTTTTTTTTTCTCTAGAAATTCAGCGACGCATCACTATTGCTTGACGGCTATTGTTTTTACATTTGGTCTGAGGTAGATCATGAAGACACTGCAACTCACTATTGCAACCCTCAAACCTTGCTCAATAAGAAAACACCAAATTGGCCACTTCTCTTTCTTCTTCCTTTGGACAAGTGTGTTTGAAATCTCGATATTCCAATGGAGTTCACGTAGTCCTCCATTCAAAATTATTACTACTAAATAACAATGGAACCAATACTTTTGACTATATGGTACKAGATCGATAGTCATGACATACGGAGAGGGGAGAAAATCAACTGATGAAATCCGAAAGTCGTTCTTTTGTTCGACTCATGAATAAGAGTATATCAAATTAAACGTTTATTTATCCTCCATTCAAAATTATTACTACTAAATAACAATGACATACGGGGCTGTCATTGATTAGATTGGTAGTCGTGCACTGATTGAAAGGAATAGCTTCGCGGGCTGTCATTGATTAGATTGGTGGTAGTGCTCTGATTGAAAAGGGCAGCTTGGTTCTCCTGCGGTTCGAGTGGCCGCATTTTGTGGCTCCTCTTTCTGTCCCTCTTTTAGATTATAGCGAGCCTAGGGGATTAGGTTGAGGGTATAGTAGTCTGGATGGAATGGGCGTGGTGTGCAGGGTACTTGGGAGGGTAGCCTTGTCGGATGCCAACATCTCCAGTTCGTGCCTCTTCTCGGTTCCTAGTCCCTCTTTAGTAGTTGTTCTTTTAGAAGTGGGTATTATGTTTGTTCTCTGAGTTTGGTTGGAGTATTAGTATCTTGGTTTGCTTATTCTATCTTTGGAGTCTGTGGTGATTGGTAGTTGGCTGAGAGCGGGTTATTTTTTGGCGAGCCTTAGGCTTGGTTGAAGGAGTATTAGGACGGATGGAATGGGCGTGGTGTGCAGGGTGGGGCCCCCTATCAGATGCCGACATCTCTGGTTCGAGACTCTTCTTGGTGCCTTGTTCCTCTGTAGTAGCTGCTCAATCTCTCTTGTTGCCGAATTGCTTTGTTGCTGCCAGTCCTCAATGATGGTTATCATTTGGTCTTCTGACCGCGACTTTTGATTTATTTCCTAGCCTGGCGGGATGTGCCAGGCAGTAGTTCGCTTCCATGTTTTTACTGCTCGTATCACTACATACATATCATACTATGTTGTACTATCCTTCCGCTTAGATGGATAGTGCAATGGGGGTATGATCTCTACACACTTGACACTTTTGTTATTTTATTTACTCTACTCTACTCTCCATGCGGGTTGTGCATGGGTTATCGCACTTTTTTCAATCTTCTTTTTTTTTTTTTCTTTTCCTCCTGGGGTATGCCCCTTATAGGCTGTACATTCGGTTAACCTTTTTTAATTTCAAGCTAATTTACCCACACAAAAAAACAATGGAACCAATACTTTTGACTATATGGTACGAGATCGATAGTCATAACATACGGAGAGGGGAGAAAATCAACTGATGAAATCCGGAAGTCGTTCTTTTGTTCAGACTCATGAATAAGAGTATATCAAATTAAACGTATATTTAACGTGTCTACATATCCGATGATGCTTAGCTAATTTTTTCTTTAGCTCCGATCGACTAAACATCCCTAGGATGTATAATGCCACAAAAGATGAAATCTACAATATCATGAGATTAACTGTGGTATTATTAATCCGATCGTTGTGAAATTATGTATATCCATTAAGTATTAGTCTCGTCAAATAAATAGGGGTGGCAAATTGAACCCAGACCCATTAACAAACCCATACCCATCAACTAAAAAATAGACCCAACCCAACCCATTTATTAGTTGGGTCCAAACCCAACTAACCCATTATTAGTTGGGTCTTAATTGAGTCAACTTAAATGACTCAATGGATCATGAAAGTAACCCACCAAATTTCCGTCTCTCCACCAGGTTTCCTGTCTCTTTTGCAATCATGGGGTGGCCAGTGGCCCCTTATACAGAGAGAATAAGCTGGTTTTTAGCAATGACTCTCTCTCTCTCTCTCTCTCTCTCGTTTATTCAATTGTTATGTGTTAAATCACACGCATTCAAAAATATTTTGGACGGTCCGGATTAAAAACTAATTGTGACCGGTAACAATTATTTTGACCACTCAAAATTGAAAACACATCTCATCCATTGATTGCGCGAATGGACCGGTGAAAATGCGCTCCGCTGTGAATAAGTTTCTCTCGTGATAATCCCGTATAGGGTTTGGATTAAAAAATTAACTTATTTTTCTGTCTTTATTCAAATTTTTTTTGAAATAAACGAACCTAAAGCTTACTCCAACAGTAAGCATGGTTTCTATATATGTAAGCAAATACATATATATAGAAGTTTGACTGGTTCTAGCAAAGTCAAACTGATATGAAGAAGATTTTGATAAATTAATATTATCGAGATTATACGCCATCTTTGAGAAATTAAACATTGGTCAATTTTTGAATTTTTTACCCCCCTTGATATAGCGTCTTTTATTGACCATTAGTCGATCCATTGGCCAGCTAAGTCCCATGTTTTGAAATTTAAAGCTTAAGAATCTGTTTGTTTTTATACTTCATCAAAAAAATTAGAAAATTGATATTCACACTCTTTTTTGTTATCCACAATCCCATTTTTGTTTTTTTGTTGAAAATGTGCTTCTTCTTCTTTTGTTAAAAAAAAAAGGAAGTGTGGATAACAAAAAAGAGGGTGTGAATATCAATTCCCAAAAATCATATTTGGATGGATGTTCGTTCATTATGAAAATAGGAAAATTAAAGGCCAAAAAACTACATATGGTCCATTCAAAGACAACAAAGAAATAGTGACAGACGTATCGTTCTCTCTTTTCTTTCTAAAATTTTCTTTTTTTTATCTATCTCCATACTAGATGGACATGTGGATTTAATTGAGCCAAAAGGTTGAATAAATTTTCAACTCTAAAGGGTTTGGCCAAGTAGGTATGAAAAAGCAGTGGTCTAACCGGATATTTAGTTCGGTAGAGGCACCATTAAATATGATCTTTGAGTTTTCCATCTAAGTCGACCATTAAATATACAAGTTTTTGATACAAATAGTCATGGCCTTTATAAGTTGGGGTAGAATTGAAATTATTGAAAATTATAGTGGGAACCCGTGCACCCATTGGCCCCACTGTGTATCTGTCACTGTGAAAAAATATGACACGTCTAAAGGGCTTGTTCCCAAGAAATCGCAAGTTTGCATCCCACGAAAGCCGAGAGTCTCACCTTAGAGGCCACGAAAGCCGAGCATTTACTGGCCCGAACATCTAGTAATCTTAGATAAATTTTGGGCCAAGATCTTTGAAGCCTGTATCGGCCCGATGTGATACATAAAAACGTGGGCCATTCTATTTGTTGGAAAACTAAACTAAATATGCAGCGGGGCATTTTTTGTTGCTGGTGAGTGGTGATGGCTAAAGATCGACAGCCCAGAATCGATCTGCTTTGCTGGTGAGTGGACCGAGTGGTGATGTCTTTTTTTTTAAAACAAGTGGTGATGTCTGAACCAAACATATTTAACAGTGGGAGGTAGCATTTGCGAACGATCCATATCAATTGGTACGAAAGCCTACARCAAGAAGGAAGGAACGAATGATAGGAATGTAGCGGAAGAAAAAAGTTCTTTGAAGGAGTGCCCGGGTATATTTAGTAACTGTCTGAAACTAAATATGTTTGCCGGTAATCAATAGTTCARATATGTTTGTTTTCTTCTTCTCGTTTTCGGTCTGCTTTGCGGGGCATTTGCTGGTACGAGCTCCCCTCCATAACATCTCTCTGTACCCTTTGCAGCTGTTATATATTGTTACTCCTATCCGGGGCCGACGACAGTGGTCTTAACCGTCCAACTTCGCAGCCCCATCAGATCAACGTTTGATCTTTTCAAAAAAATAAAACCCACCCTGCTTCAGCAAGCATGAGTACTATGAGCATATGAAAAAAATCTACATTTTGCTTGGGGAAATGAATGATTTTTAAGTTTATAAATATGTGAACCAGTTATCCACTTTAGAAAACAACATGCGATTGGCTAAATGTCCGGTCAATTTGATTTCCTTTAGAAATGTTTCCACTTTCTCGGAGGCCACAAGATGAATGGTCCGGACTCCGGATCATTAACCCGAGTTGAGCGTTACGAATGACATACGGAGATATCAGATGAGGGAATAAGGGGAACTCCCTGATTTGTAATGGAAACAGCCACATTGTTCAGCATTCGTACGGTAAATTTTTCAGTGCCAAGTGGATACCACGTGGTGCCCGCTCTCGCATCCGAGCCGTCCATTGCGTGTTTGAACGGCTCAAATTTGGAGAGAGAAAAAGGAGAGAGAAAGTGTTGGGGTGAGTGGAGAGAGAGGGTTTCAATCCGAGCCGTTCAAATGTATATCGGACGGCTCAGATGCGCTGAGCGGGTACCACGTCGGCAATACCCGCTCGGCACTGAAAAACTCCTCCATTCGTACATATTGTTTCCCTGAAAATTGTTTGTCCAATTTCGTTCTGATTCCAAAGGCAATTGCATGCATGACAATCAACTTCAGCAAAAGTAACTTTTTTTTCTTCAATTACTGTATATTATTAATTACAACTACATACTTGGTATTAATCAAATTTGGACCATTAACCAAAAACAAATGTAGCCCAAGTTTATTTTGCTTGATTGAGTTGATTACCCAATAACCTCAAAATTTGTTGAGATGCCAAGAGTTTATGGTAGGTAAAAGAAAATCCATAAAGAGGGAAAAGAAAAAGAAACAAAATGCTGACCTTAATTAGGCTACCCTTCTTTTGGGGAAAACGTGTTTTGTGGATTCTTCTTTCGCTAAGTCTAACATGGTGGAGGAGGAGGCGACCGGACATAGCAATCTTTCCCTGAGCATGATCATAAGGATTCCAGACCCGCTGCGGGCCCAGAAAGAGACCAAAGAGCTATAGAAAATTACCGCCTCACAGAGAGCTAGTGGGCCTCAGCCGGACTTCGCAGGAAGACCAAGTTCGAGAGAGAGTCATTAACACGATTCGAACCCGTGACCTCCTGATCACCCAAATATTGTGGGAGTGAGCCATATACCACCCACGGTGGTATGTTTTGTGAATTCGATTGTGGAAGAAAGATGTATTTGGTGATTAATCGGGATAAATATCCTAAACTCCCCCAAAAGAAAAACACAAAATCAAAGAAAGAAATAGAAAAGATCTTCGATCAGTACTAGTAATTAACTATCCACTTTCAGGTGGGATCGATTTTACGAATTAAGATTGTGACATCACACACAAAGGATAAGATGCTACCTACACTACCATCCATCCACTACATCATCTATTACATTTTTTGTGGTGCTCACCTCGGGTCTCAAAAAAATACAGAAAAATGTTCATAAATTTTAGAATAATATTTTATGTGACCCTGTAAAAAATCAGCTCCAACGGATATCGGTACGTATTATTTCTTGATTTGTAGCGGCGAAACTGCTCAACTGCACAGTTTCGCCCCTACGAATCAAGAAATAATACTTACCGATATTTGTTGAAGCTGATTTTTTTACAGGGCCCCATAATATATTATTTTAAAATTATGAACATTTTTTTGGGACCCGGAGTGGGCCCTACAAAACATGTAGTGAATGGTGTAGTGGTTGGATGTAGTGTACCTAGACTTATTGCTTTGCACGTGTGTGTGGGTGTGTGTGAGAAAGAGAGTTGGGTTTTGGATTCTCTTCACCATCCAATGAGAGCACTTCAAAGTGCCCAATGGATGAACAGCACAAGAACATGGTTGATGGCTCCTGTACCTATATTAATTCCTCTATTTCCCACCCAATAATCCGTTAAAATAGGACCCGGGGGCTCTGCTGCCCCAGGGGCACAGGAGCCCCTACCCACAATGCCAAAACGTTGCCGTTATGGTTAAATAAAAAATCCAAACCATCAATTTGCAATTCTATGGAGCAGAAACGTGATTATGAAAACCTTAAAGACAAAAATTTGATTATGTCTCTTTAGAATAATATGATCAGATCGAATAGTAAGATCTTCACACCCGTTCAAACGGATTAAAAATTGGACCACTTAATTTTTTAACCATATTTTTTAATATATAAACGGTCTCAAAAAATTAGTGCTAAAATTTTCATTCCGTTTGAATCGGTGCAAAAATCTTGTTATTCTTATCATATTATTCTAAAGTGTCTTAATTCATTTATTTCCAACATTGTRTCGTGGAAAATATTTTGACTCGTTTTAAATCTAGTAAATCTGCACAGTCCTTTAGTTGTGAAGGATGGGCCATGAAACCAGCCCAAGCCTTCAACTCATGAGAATGCTAAAAAAGGCCACAGAAAAGGGGAAGGATTTTATAGGCCTATGACAGGTAAAGGTAAGTAGGCCCCCTTGACATGTTATCTGAGATAATTTTACACAGTGGAGTATTAGAAAAGTAAAAGTGAACCATATATAGCTATAGGGAAATACAAGTGTAGACTGTGCAAAAGAAATAATTTGCATGATTTCAGTAGGCTTAGTAACATTGTGACTTTACATGATTTCAGTAGGCTTTGTTACAAAACAAACTCTGTTGAAAGAAGGAAAAAAACTGGCTTAATGACAAGATGACGCCAACAGTAGAGAGGAAGCGGAAAAGACRGRYTTTCCTCGATGTGTGTCAGTGAGCCAGGGATGCACCCCTCAAGGTGGAGTCACCACTCTAAGCAATTCCTCATTCAAGGGGTTCAGCTTTTGCTTCGCCCTTCTATCTAGCTTCTATCTCACTGATGGAGCCTTCGTTACCTGAAAATACTGCATTCTTGCTTTCTGGCGAATTTGCTTCCAGCGGACTCGTTTCTGTGAAAAAGGCAGGTTGTTTAGGCTGAGGCAGTGCACCCTTGCCGCCTAACATCACCACTACAGTTGACATGCTAGGCCGATCTTCCCGACGTTCTTGTACGCACAACAATCCAACATGGATCGATCGTAACACTTCACATGAACACCATGATTCCCTTACTAATGCATCAACCAATTCCAAGGGCCTTCCTTCTATATAGAGTTTCCATGCCTAAGCAAAATTGTTGCTCTTCAGTATATATGTATGTACTGTGTATTAAGTTACAATAGAAGTGAAGAGAATACTCACATGGGTGTGGCTGTGTGAGTGTTCTTTTCAGTGTTGGTTGT
>CM019270.1:2067275-2097631 GCA_009746105.1 Rhododendron williamsianum | reverse complement strand
GGTATTAAAATGGGCCTCTAATGTTGCTATACTAAAAAGATTGAACATATATAATGGGTACCCAAAAAGTAATAGGAGGCCCTAATTTCTACACATTTTTGGGGGGCTTAAGGCGCCGGCCTCTTAGGCCTTAGCCCAGAGCCGGCACTGGCTTAGGAATAAGAAAAAAATGCAAACCACGTCCAAGAGAGGAGGATAATGCGGAAAAATGTGAATCGATATTTCGCATCATAAAAGTGTGTCGGCGTTCATAAAAGTATATTAGTATTCGTGATATGTATATTGGAAAACCAACTTTCTGGACATTATATTTACATTATACACCGCTTTACGGGTGGTGGTTAGCAAGATCATAGGAAAAATTTTGGGGTCGCATTGAGGGTGTTATTGTGTGCGACAACGTTGGAATATTGAAACGTGTATCGTTAGCTAGATGTATGGATTTACCTCTCCGCTTGTATGTTAGTGGGTTTATAACAAGAGATTACAGGGCTCGTGCCTTTGTTAGAGGAAAGTGCCTTTTTTATTGGAGAAGTTACGTAAGATTAGAGAGTTCGTATGGAGTAAGATTTAAATACAGTTGAAGAAGCAGAAACAACAATGGTAAGGAGAGAGAGAGAGAGAGAGAGAGAGAGAGAGAGATGCTAGCGGACAATAATTCCAGAGACATAAGACCCTAAAAAATGGGCACTAATATATATCCACATACATAGACAGATTTGTTCATACATAATCTTGATCATATAAAAATGATTTTGGCACTCCAATTTTTTATGATGGTATTCCAAAATTTATCTTTTAATGTGTCTTGCGGCTATATGTATAATTTTAACACTAAAAGATAAGTTTTGGAGTGTCATAAAAAAAAATAGAGTGCTAAAATTATTTTCCCTTATAAAATACTACTATACTCCTATTTTAGAGACTTTGTGTTGGCATTGGATTTGGTCAAACTGATCTTGAACAAGATATAAGGAACATTAAAGCAACCCGAGGTGCTCCTGACTTGAGGTTTAGGGGTCTGTTTTCTCGTTAGGTCTCGGGTTCGATTCTCCATTGCTAACAACTCTTGTCCACCTTACTCTCACGCTCACGGCTCATGCTTTGGGAAAAAATTGCGGCAGAGGCTTTAGGAATTACACAGAGGTGCGCGCAAACGCAAAGAACTCCGAAGTAGGAAATACATATAACCATCCATCAGGTTATGGGCCTAATGGGTCAACAACGCCACCAACATGAGGAACAATAAATTTTCCCCACTCGTGAGGCTGCAAACGGACGCCATCAAATACTGTTATGATAATCTCATTTGAGTACTATTTGATACAATAAATTGCATCGAGGCACCACTTACTACAATGTGGTACGCCGATATCATCATCAACGTAACATATTTTAACACGACCGTGTAGTAAATGAAAGAGTATATATATATATAGTTTTGTTTTTGTTAAATCTAATCAATTAGAAACCATCTTTGGGTTGAATAATTTTTTTTTTTTTTTAGACAAGTTCTTGTTTTTTTTATACTAATGAGAAATTCTTGGGAAATGATTTTACCACACCCTTTTTTTGTTAACGCCACACCCTGCAAGTGTATTTTTTGCACCAAAAATACACTTGCAGGGTGTGGCGTTAACAAAAAAGAGTGTAGCAAAATCACTAGCCAAATTCAATTCTAATGATATCCATTAGAATGTCCACGTGACATGTACTCTTAAGGCTGGGGCCAACCAAAATCCTCATCCCTTGGTTTTATTCAATTATTATGCGCACCAGTAATAAAAGTAGTTAATGATATCCTGATGAAGCTGTTGAGGAACAGTACATGTCTCTGCCTTTTGTGACACCTAGCGTTGCAGAAGAAGAATGGATGGAGGGCAGGAATTTTAGAAAAAGGGAGGAAATGTAGAGATAAGGAGACCAAATTAGACAACAATTATTAAAGAGACTTCAAATGTTACTTTATTTATCTTTACAACCAAAGCAAAATCTATGTACGAGCTAAGACCGGATTGTTTTGACAACTTTTTTTTTGGGTAACTGAGGGTGTCCGAGCTAGCTTACGTGCATCTCTACTGATTTTTGGGGACTCAATTCCTGTGTCGACTAGCGGAGAGTTTGATTAAAGTTGGGACTAATTCCTATAAGAATTGATAACACGTAATAGGTTTCAAACTTGAGACAGCATATCCTTAAATTCCATGTTTTGACTACCAAGCAAATACTTTGGAGTTTTCTATGTTGTACAATTGCTCACCACAGTTTTTTTTTTTTTATAACCGAGGAACAGTCCTGCAACCGAGTCACAATTGGACCTGACTGCGCAACCCAAACCTCGGGAGAACTAGCATGGCCACACCAGTCACGGCCCCCCATTTACTATCAGGGTACTCACCCGGTGAGGAATCGAACCTCTGACCAAGGGGAGTACTCCCAAAATCAATCATTCGCTCTTACCACTGGGGCAACCCTGGTGTGTCTCACTACAGTTTTGTAGCATCAAGTGTCCGAAAAAAAGATAAACTTCAAAAAGAAATTTAAAAAAAAAAAGAGGAAAAAGCGAAATTCGAAATCACACCCCAAGAAATAAAACAAAATAAAATCGCAAATTCAGTTTTTTGGGTCTGGAAATAGCCTATGTAGTAATGGGCTCATGAAATTCAGCCTGTGTAGTAGCAATGGGCAGTCTGGCTGGGCTAAGAATATAGCCTGGAAATAGCATCTCCACTGTACATTGGCCGAAGTCCAACTAATTCCCCAAACAACTGATGTTAAGGTCCAGCCCAGAATAGGAAAATTACAGTTCAGTCCATAAACAATTACTTCAAGCAAAGTGGGAAAATGGTCGAGCTTTAGAAGAAAAAATAAGTGTGCACCAAAATTGATACCGAAACTAAGTCACATAATGTATGAGCCTAACTGGGTGCGTGAAAGCGTCTTTCAAAAACTTTACGGATCTCTAAAACTTACGAGATCGAGAACCGATAGTGCAAGCGAAAGATTCTTGCGAAAGGATTACATGACTAAGTACTAAAACAATAATTAAGGCTGCAAACGAACCCGATCTGCTTACGAGCAGCTCGTGGCTCGGCTCAACTCATTTAGTAAGCGAGCCAAGCTCAAGTTTTAGGCTCGTTTACTAAACGAGTTGAGCTTAACACTCAAAAGCTCGGCTCAACTCGCAACAGCTCGGCTTGTTTAAAGAAGCTTGTTAAGGGTTCGGCTCGTTTAATAAAGGAGCTAAGCTTGGACACTAACTCGGCTCGGTTTGTTTGCAGCCCCACAACAATCAACGAAAAATGCATTCTCAGTTGAAACTCACAACCACCATAATCCACTATTGGGCCCAACCCAAAATACAGAGAAGAAACTCAGTCAGGGTCCAGCCCAAATACAGAGCAGAAACTCAAAACCCAGAAGACCTTTCTCACGAAAAATCATAATCTATCCTCAACGCACCATCCCCCCCTCTCTCTCTCTCTCTCTCCTCTCTCTCTCTCTCTCTCTTCTCGCAATGGCTTCCACCTCCACGGTCGCTTCCACCTACCCCAAAACCCTAATCACGTCTCACCTTATCCACAACTCGAAACTTCTCACTCCGAAGCCCTCACTCGGCCCTACCCTCCACCTCGCCTCCTCATTCCGATTCAACTCACTGACTCACCGCCCCCATGCCTCCTCAAAACCCATGCCAATCCGGGCGGCCCTCGACGGTAACACGCCGTCGAAGAGGAGCAGCACTAGTAATGAGCCAAGGGAGACGATAATGTTACCCGGCTGTGACTTCAACCACTGGCTCATCGTCATGGAATTCCCAAAGGACCCCGCGCCTACCAGAGAGCAAATGATTGAGACTTATCTCAACACTCTCGCTACTGTCTTGGGAAGGTTCGCCCCTTTCTTTGTCGGTTTTGATAGCTGATTTGTTGTTTACAATATTTGGGGAAAAATTTTGTTATGTGTTTGTGGGTTTTTGTTTTACTAGCAATTTGTAGCTTCTTAAGCTCAATACTTGGCAATCCTAGGGCGCGAAATGGGATTCTGAGCTGCGTTGTTGTGTAATTCTAAATTACTTTGAACTTATAGTTTAGCTCACTGGTGTATAGAGGGTTGCAAACAAGCGCCCCCCCCCGGCTAGGCGAGGTGTGCACAAGCTCGCCCGGACACCCGAGTTATGAAAAAAAATAGGGTTGCAAACAAGCTGAGCTTTAAGAATGTTCACGTTCGTTGGCTAAGTTTTTAGGGTACTCAAGCTGAGCCGATGAAAATTTGACAAGTGAAGCTCGAGCCGAACTGGTGTAAGCTTGAGTTGAGTTTGAGCTTGTTCACGAGCCGAGCCAATCATATTTATGCTTGCATACAAGTCTAGAAATGCAAAAAACAATTTAATTATGTACATAAACAAGGTCATATATGTAAATTATACATATATAAGTTTATAGTGCATATAAAAGTTTATATATGCAAGTTATAAAATTCCCATTATGTACATGTATTTTTACATCTACAACTTATATAACTTTATTCATTTACAAGTTTTTACATGAAATTTTGATTATTATATACATATACTCTTGTTTCGCTAGCCTAATCGAGCCTGTTAGGCTCGGGCTCGGCTCTTTTATTAAATGAGCCTAAAATTGTGGCTCATGTTTCATTCGTTTAGTAGACGAATCAAACTCGAACAAACCTTTACTGACACAAGCCTTGAACAGTTTGTGAACGACTCGGTTCATTTGCAGCCCTAATGATATTTTTTGTGGTGTGAAATGCACAGTAAACATTCTCACTTAAAAGAAGAGTTGTTAGATACCTAATATCGCAGGTTGATGGGTGCAATTGCGCAAACTATTTAAGCCTATGCTCGGATGTCGGTAGTCTTAACTGGAAATGATAATCTAATAACTGGATACCAAATACCTATAATCTAATGCTTGAGGTAATCCTGTTCAAATGTTGGGATTAATTCAGGGTCCTGTCCACGAAATATTTCTTTTGGTAGATTATTAGAGTTCAACATTCCTTTTGTCCAGTGAATGAAAGACTTTCATGATGGAGTTTGGGGATCCCTTTCCTACTCTATTATGTTCCAAGTGTGGTATTCATTGGGATCAGCAATCACATTCATTCAAGATTGCTGCCATTGAACTTGAGCCTTTGGAATTTGTTTTTATTTCACGTTGGAAGAAGTGAACCTAAAGGATGACCAAATGGCAAAAGGCAAAAGAAAAAGGAAAGGCGCACAAAATAGTTTGGATTAAGATGTGCTCCGTATTTTAAAATGTAAGTGGAAATAAGGACCAATAATCTACAGCTTAGAGCATCTCCGGCCTTGACCCCCTTTTTTTTTTACCCAAATCTGGGTGGAAATATGGGTCAAAGCTCTATTTAGAGCATCTCCAATGCAATCCTCCAAAACACCTTTTTGACATCAATTCCTCCATTTTTGAGGAAAATAGTGCTTCAACCCATCCTCCATTTGAGAGAATTGTACTTTCGTCCTCTATCGTCTATATTTATAGAGGATGAAAAAGTTCATACTCCATATTTGAAGGAATTGAGACAAAAAAAGGTGTTTTGGAGAGGATTGGTTGGATATGTAAGCCTTCTCCAATGCTAAACACTTATTTTTCCTCAAATGTATTGTTTTTCATGTTTTCCCTCAAATATTTGGGTCAAAATGACACATTTGTAATTAATAAGAAAGTGAAAAGAGGTGTTGAGAGAAAATGGTTTGGATTTGGGTCTCCCCTCATTTGGGTAAGAAACAAGGTAAAACTCGAAAAGCGTAGGCAAAAGGGTATGCCACTGGAGATGATAGTGTTTTTACTTGAATTTTGAGTTTGGGTTGCCAAAGGGCAAGGACTGAGATACTCTTACAAGCTAAAACAAAAGGTATATATTTTCAGCGGGGAAAAAGCGGATCTTTGATAGCTCCATATTATGTAATAGCTTTATTTTTTTCGTGTTATGGATGCTAGCAGGCATCATTGTATCAGAACTCTGATTTTGAGGTCTTGGTTCAAATTGCATTAACTTTTTTTTCTGTAACTCCATATCTGGCCCAACGGTTCGGTTAACTCAGGGAGACCAGTCTTACTGTCCACAAGCAGGGGCTTATTTAAAGTCAAGCCCCGTTATGGTCTGGTGGAAGACCGGAGACCGGAGTTGAACCCCAGACCAAAGGCTTCGCGAGGCCCATTCCTATCGCATCATCTATGCATTTGTTCCCCTGAATATGCACATGCACTCTTTTATCTATGTGTTTTGAATACTGTTTACTTCAATGTGTGTGTTTATTTGTATGCCTCTTCACGGGTGAGGCAAGATTGAAGATAAAAGAAGCTGTTAGACAGACACATGGATACATATTGTTGTGTCCATTTCCTATCAACTTTTGCTTTAGGACTTTCAGTGACTTGCAAGAAAGCTTGTCGAAGATCAATATAAAGATGTCAAATATAGAACTCACATTTGTTTCCACTGACATTGGTGTTCTATGTTGGCAGCATGGAAGAAGCGAAGAAAAATATGTATGCATTTAGTACGACTACTTACACTGGATTCCAGTGCACTGTTTCTGAGGAAACCTCTGAGAAATTCAAAGGTTTATGGATATAGCTGCTAGACCTTGTTTGTTCAATATTCATTTCAAGCTGATTCCTGAATTTAACTCGACAACATATACGACTCCTTGTAGGATTGCCTGGAGTTCTATGGGTGTTGCCCGACTCCTACATAGATGTTAAGAATAAAGATTATGGAGGTTAGTTTTCTTGACTTTAATTATCCTAAACTTTTTTTTTTGGGTAAATCTAATTATCCTAAACTTGATTTTCCATTTGTACTTGATAGCTTTATTTTGCAATTTCAGGAGATAAGTACATAAACGGGGAGATAATTCCATGCACATACCCAACTTACCAACCAAAGCAACGTTCTCAATCCAAATTTGAGAGCAGAAGATATGAAAGGAGGAAAAGTGGCCCTGCTGGAGGGGCAAAAGCCGCAAATCCAACACAAGCTGCTGAGTCAGAATCAAACTCCAAATGAGGTACACTATTCTTCTTTACCTTTTATGGATAGGTTAGTTACTATATTTTATTGTTTTTTATCCTTGTGATTGTGGCTATTTTAAATCATTTTGCTTTGCCAGCTTAAATGCTCAACTGCTAAGGCCGTTGCTGGTCTGTTAACTGCAATAAGTAACTGTTATTACGTTTGAAACACACATCTTATGGTACTTAAACTTTGTTCTTTGTTTATGAAGGTGCAGTGTTGTTTTTATGTGAAACTGGTTTTGGAGCACCGAGAAGGTACTATTCCTCTAACTCTCTCACTCCCTCCTTGGTGTTTGGCATTTCTGTTTGAAACATCTTTAAAGCTGTTGCACCCAGGTGGTGCTGCATTCTTTGTGATTTTAGCTACTTTAGAAGAGTCAATAATGAAGGTTATTGCTCTTCATGTTTTTTTGACAAACCAGATCATCCTAAATCTACCTAATAAAACACAAGGGTGTGGGGACCATACAAACACAAGTTGAAAGAAGGGTTGAGATTCATTTGATCCAAGGGTTGATGTGTACTCTCCAACTCTCTTAAGAAAACACCCACACTCTTACAAATATATTACAAAAATGCCATCGGTTCTTTTTACACATTGCTCGGCTTCTGGCGTTGGCATAAAAAAACAAAAATATATTACAAAAATGCCCATGCCTACGGTACTACCAGGGTGCATAGTGCCGCAGGCACGGGCAAGCACTAGTATTATATATAAGAAAAGCACGGGTAATAAAAGCGGACATTACCGGTCCAAAAATACAGAAAACAACAAACAAAAACAAAATACACCAATTCCTCTACATGTTTTGATTCAAAGTATCTTTGGACTATGTTTTGCTTATTTCTACTCTCACACAAGCTTAAACAACTGCATTGCCCTTTTTCTTTTCTTTTTTTTTTCTGTTTTATGCCAACAGGATGGAACTATATGTCCTCAATCAAACCGACTAGTCATATTCACTCAGAGACAGAGCCTATCAAATCCGAACGGAGAAGTGAAAACCCTCGCAGAGTTCTGTAACTTGTAGTCATCGAAGTAGCATTCGCGTCTTTGTTTGTTAGCATTTAAAATTTGTACCTTCTGCGTATGAGAACATATTTTCCTCCATATTACTCTCTTTTTTGGACATTACAATTGCGGCATCTAGTACTAGTCCATTCTAGCATTTCATGATCTCTTTTTTTCCCCACTTTGAAGCATGCATCTAACCTCGAAACACCAATGAATTCGAATTCTGTAGCCGTGTCCTAATAAATTATACATACCAAATGATTCTTATCTCCCAAGGTTTAATTTGTGAACGAAATATTGAACCCTTTTTATTGGATTCCCCGGGATGGCTATAGCTGCAACCCTTTTCCTGGCAATATATAGGTAGCTGGCTTGAGTGAAATTAATCCTTCCTTGCTAGTGTTGAAACTTATAAAACTTGAGCTATATTTGTGGTACAAGGCAAAAGTTGACTATAGCTCATTGAAACGAAAGCTCCGTTGATTAGCCGAAGCCGATATTAAGTTTTGATAACTATCGTCTCTTGTGCCAAATTTGATATTGCAAAATGGTCAACTGATTGACAATAATACTACTCCACTTTTGAACCAACAATAGACAATGGTTCCTCCATTGTTTGAGAAATTTTTCAGTGCCGAGCGGACACCGGCCAAGTGGTGCCGAGCGCATCTCGGCCGTCCAAACGTGTTTTGGACAGTCCAAATCTTTTGGGCTTGAGGGGGTGTTTTGGTAATTTTACACTCAAAATTTACCCAAACAGATTTGGGCCGTCCAAAACACGTTTGGACGGCGAGATGGTGCTCGGCACCATGTGGCTGGTGCTCACCCGGCATTGAAAAACTTCTCCCATTGTTTGAACAAAGCTGCAGTGTGTAAATGGACAGCTCCCATGCCAACAGACAACAAAATAGAGACAGTGAAACAGAGGCCATCATATCATCTATAGAGGAGATTATGCAGCATACCTTTTATGAAAGCTGGTACAAATTTGATGCAGAAGAATTGAAGCAGGGATCAATAGCCTATAGACCCACAGTCATTAAATTTGTTTAGTCTTAAGTTCCATTGGATTCCCACTTTTTCATGGGGGAAAACCCTATGATTAGTATCCAGCTTGACTGCTGGCTGGTCTATTTGTGGTAATATGATAGCAGCAGCTGTCCAAGGTACCCTCCAAAGAAAATACTGTAACCAGTTTTCCTGGCAGTATCATCGAGAGACGATGAATTTTTTAGTTCCGGTATAGATGGCCTGACTTTGATCTGACCGGAAAAGGATGAGTCGAGATGAGTTAAGTTGATTTCGGATACCTTTGATCGCACCCCTCCCCCTACCGAAAGACGACAGGATTTTTTTTAAATTTTTTTTTTTACGTAATTTAAATGTACGGAAAGTAAGAGAGGCACTTATGTCACTCCGTACAAGAAAGCTGTATTAAAAGATCCATCTTTTGGCTGTCAAATGCCACGACGAAGAAGTAAACAATGTTTTGACTCTAAAAAAACCACTCCAGTCATGGATAGAGAGAGAGGAGCGGCCGAGGGCCACAGCACTATCCTGCTTTTGAATAGAGCAGAAGGGGTGCAAACTAGCTGAGTTTTGTAGTGTTTGAGCTCGACTCATTTGCTAAACAAGTTTAACATTCGAGCTCGAGCCCGAGCCCATTTCACATACTAAATGAGCTGACCCTATACAAATATAGTAAAGATAGGAATACAGCATCCGCCCATGAATATTCTCATTCCACCCATGCATATTTTGAAAACGACAAAATTTTGTGTGTTTTCATTATCTTGAAACTTCGACAATTTCCTTAAACCCTTCAAAGTTTGTTCTTAATCCCAATCTCTCTAACTTCAAACTAATTCTACGTTTAACACATTCTTTGGTGTCCTGGTGTCTACTGCAGAGGGGGTGCAAACCAGCCGAGCTTTGTAGTGTTCGAGTTCGGCTCGTTTGCTAAACGAGCTTAACACTTGAGCTCGAGCCCGGTTCATATACTAAACGAGCCGACCCTATACAAATAAGCCAAGCTTAATCGAACCAAGCTGAGCTTCAGAACGTTGAGCTCGACTTGTTTACCGAATGAGCCTAAAACTCGAGCTCGACTCGATTACTAAATTATCACTTCCGAGCCAGACCAAACCGGATCTCGAACTGCTCGGTTTGTTTGCAACCCGATGGACAACTGCCCACAACACTCGACAATAATATATTAGTAAAAGTATCATATAAAGTCATAAAAGTAAGGCCCCCCCAATTCGATGATTCAATGGACTAAAGACCGGGCCACATTGGATTCTTGTGACTTTTTTTTTTAATGCCACAATGCTATTTACTAGTAATTATTAAAAGCATAGAAATCTTAGTTTTTGATAGATTTGATTGTAGTGCAGCATAATCGTAATGATTAACACTGATTGCGATTTGTTTTGTGGAAGCGTCCGTGTTTTCTGGAAACCTCTTTTTTCAGGCCTCCCCCACTCCACTTTCCACTGTTCTTATTAATTACGGAGTTGTCACTCCCTTTTTTGTTAACGCGACTCCTCTGCAAGTATATTTTTGGTGCTACGGAGTAGTACTATAAATTAAGGCTAGGGGTTCTCGCGGTCCGGTTCGGATTTCTAGGAATCCGAGGACCGAACCACTAGTCACGGTTTTTACAAAATGAAATCCGTGTCCGTACCAAAAGTCCTACGGTTCGGTTCCAATCCGATCCGTGACTCGCGGATCGATTATGATTTTGTCCACGGATTTTAGCAAAAATAAAGTTCAAGCATATGTCCCAAACTAAAAGGGAAATGTTACATTCAGAATTAAATTTAACACCACCAGAAAATACTTGTTACATAAACTACTAAAAGCCTACTTCAAAAATCAGATTCAAAAGAATCTAAGCACTAGTAGGATTGTATCATTATAGTACATAAAAGATCTGAAAAATAAACGAACTAGTGAAACTCAACTAAGGTTACCCGTTATTTATACGAAAAAACTACGATTTACTCCATATATTTTATGTACATCTACACTATATCTCATTATTAAGATAAAATACTAAAATTGGTAGAAAAAAGTGTTAACATTACTAACAATTTATTATATAAATACACATATATTTATATATATTATTTATATAAAATAAATATCTCACGGTCCGGTTCGGTTAATCCACGGTTTTGTTATGAAAATCCGTAGACCGAACCGCGAGTCACGGTTTTCTAATTTTTCAATCCATGTCCGGACCATTAATCCACGGACAAAATCCAAAAGGTATGGATCAGTTCAGTCTGGACCGGTTTCACGGTTCACCGGATTTTTTAAGCAGCCCTAATTAAGGCTGCTGATTTTTCCACTCCCTTTTTTTGTTAACGTCACTCCCCTGCAAGTGTATTTTTGGTTCAAAAATACACTTACAATATAGTGGCATTAACAATAAAGGGAGTGACAAAATCATTTCCCTAAATTAAAATCCAACTTTCACCAGGCACTACTATAATCATCACCCTTGCTTTCTTGTTCCTCTAACATTTTTCTAAAAATATACAGTAATTCTGAGTACTAGAGTAATTTTTTTTTGCGGGTGGAGGCAAATAAAGTCGGGATAAGATCTCTGTATGAGGTGCGTTTTAGTTAAATTAAATAAACTACAGGTTAATCGCAATAGTTAAGTTGTTTCCGCCAAATGCTATTATTATCTTGATTGATGTATGTGAGTAGAATGATCTTCTAAGAAGTTCATAAAAATATGAGTTTCAGTCCGTTTTGTTTAGCAGAAACGCACCCTCGCGCGCAAGGATTAATAGCACCTGTGAGGTTTCGAATTTCAAACTCGAAACGAAGAAAATCCTTAAGGTGGGGAGCTTGACGAGTACGCCCGAGTGTTTTGTTTTGTTTTTCATTAGAAAATGGAAACGTAAAGGAAGAGATGAATTTTGGTGAATAGTTTTTTGTTTTCTTAAAGGTTTTTAGGGACAAAAACCATGCGCAATACATGGCACAAGTGGTGATAAAAGCAACTTCCATGTCTTTGAAATACTTGAATAACTTATATTTGGGGTAGCATTTTGTAGAGAATTTTATTTTAAATTCCAAGTACTATAATGTGTATCGCACTTTATTATACCGAAATTAAAATGGGGAAATTTTTGACATGGTCGCTTTCAAACCTAACCACAAATAATCCCGAATACATGTTGCCGGACAAAATGAAATTTTACTAACAAAAGTTGATCAGAGATAAAGGTGTGACACGAAACATTAGTGCAATTTCTTGACTAAAAATCAAATCGTAGATAAATAATTGTAGGAATTTTTGATAAATAAATAATTGTATCCGTTTGCAGTAACTACATCGGTAGTTGCATGATCATCTCTAGAGATTTAAAGTTCGATTATGTTACGAAATTTTAATTTGGAAATTTTAATTTGGAAATGCAACTACATCGGTAGTTGCATGATCATCTCTAGTTAGAAATTTTAATTTGGAAATGCATGTGTTTTAAAGTTTTTTTTTTTGGGCTCGAGCATGTGTTTTAAAGTTCGATTATAGTTACGAGATTACAATGAAACTGCATAAAATGTCTTCCTTACCCTCCAAATGTTCTCAACTTACCGGGGAAAAATTGTCTCAACTTGTTCGTTTGGGGTTTTGAGGAAGGTTTTTTAGAGTAGTCGAGTGAAGAGAAATAGATAGAGAAAATTTATTAGAAGCCGTGCCTAAGGATTTTGACACCCTCAAACGAACAAGGTTGCACCCTCTCTCGAATCTCGTACTGCGTTCGCGTTCTCAATCTTCGCTCTCCCATATTTTAGTATTACTAGTTTAAGATGCATTTCAAAGATGCTTCCAGACTCGTGCTCGCTTAGCACGCTAACCTCGTTTGCTTTTCCCAACACTCACGGTGCTGTGCACCATCCGAGCCGTCCATTCGACAATCTTATGATTTTTCAGATTTCATCTCGACAATGAACTGTTCGAACTGCCGAACGGACAGCTCGGATGGTGCCCCGCATAGCACCATTCCCGTTTACTGGCTCTTTTGCCTCTCGGGACCCAGCACACCTGTGATCTGACTCTCTGACTACTCTGACTGTTACTTGTTACTACATCGTTCTTCACAGATTCTCTATTTGACTGAGATTACCCCTTTAATGCATATAACCTCGTTCAACGCTATCTTTGATCAAATTCTGTTGCAATTTTGTTTTGAAACTTACCATATCATATCATAGGATTTCGAAGTGCACAATTCACAACTCCTTAATTTTGTGAAAGGGTATTACTTCCAAACATCCAAATTTATTACTGTTGTTGACCTATATGCACCAAAAATTAGTACGAGCTGTGCTAGGAACAAAGAAAATGGGCAAAGAAAATACCCTTAAAGTGTATTTTCAAACATCCAAATTTATTACTGAAGTGAATCTGAGTTGTTCATATACACTTTAAGGGTACTTCCAAACATCCAAATTTATTACTGAAGTGAATCTGAGTTGTTCATATACACTTTAAGGGTATTTTCTTTGCCCATTTTCTTTGCACTTAGCATTTCTCAATTAGTATTTTCTTTCCCATTTTCTTTGCACTTAGCATTTCTCAATTAGTACTGTAATTACTTTCTTGAGTAATTTTTACTATCTTTTGTACTAATCAAAAGAATTAAAAGATGAGGTATGAAGTTTTCATATGGGTCTAGTTATTAGGTAATCCAATGGAAGAGATAGATTGCTCTGATGCCGGCTTTGTTCGTTTAAGAGTTTTGGGTATTTTAGTTTTGGTAGTAGGTGAAGAGAGAAATAGGGTAATGATTGGAGAGAGATAGAGAGAGAAATGAAATTAATAATCGGAGATATAGGGTAATAATTGGAGAAAGATATAGGATAATGATTGAAAAACAAAGTAAAGATGGGAAACGAACAAGGCCGGTATATTTGTAGTTTACTATGATGGCTAATTTAGAGTTACAGTACTTGTTTTTTTCTTAGAAAAAATGCATATTTATCTCTCCTAAATTCGACTAAACATTTTCCTAGCTTTGCTCTGTTCTTTTTCAAAATTGTTGTCATGAGCTAGGTTAGTCTTAATGATAGAAGCTGATTAAAAACAAAAGTCTGCCATCCAATTTTTTATGAGCGCTACGTCCACCGCAAGGTTTCACCGCTTCTCAATTTCACAGTCCGTCTTGACAATCAATAATCCAGATTTTAAACAAACTCTACCCTTTAAGAGTTTTTTTAAAATTCGGACCGTTCAAAATACTATTGGATAGTGAAATCGAGTGCGATGGGAGGAGCGATAAAAGAGATGGGTTGGCGTAGGCTTTTTCGTTTTTTGCTTGTGAAAATTTTGCTGGAATTGGGAACAGATAATTTCAGGATGGAGGGAGACTTTTCGTCCCTTTTTGACATGTGTAATTAATTCCTACAATGATGGGATTTGTGGCTATCTTGAATGGTTTAAAATGAGAAACGTAGTTGGACAGGTTAAGCCAACTAGGATAATCTTCAAAACATTTTGTGACATTAAATATTTTACTTAAATAAAGTTTGTTGACGTGACAACCTATGACTCTTCCCGCGAACAATTGGCCTGGAATGCAATATAGTGTATATACATGCTGACGTGACAACCTTTGTGGCAACGACGTGTTAAATATTATTTCTCGCTCCTTTCCTAAATGCTAACGACAAATCAAAATTCATAACTTGACGGGAAAGAAAACAAAACTTGCAACTCATTTGGTAACCTTAGCTTATTCGCTTATCGTTTTTATTTGCTTATTTATTCTTTCGATTATTTATTTATTTTTCGACTAGATTTAGCGATAAACATACCCTTAATTGACCCCACATAAAGAGAATAAAACCAAAGAGTTACTAATACAAAGAACTATGACGTGTCAAAGGAATCCACATTAAAAATCCTATCTCTTCAAATTAAATAAGTATTACTATTATTTACCCAGTTTATGCCACATTTGACCAAATTTAACAAAATAAAATTGGGTGAAAGACTCAACCAAGGCTATTTCAGTAAAAACCCATTTCTCGAAACCCTTTTTAAACACATCCCTCTTTTTAAAAAAAAATTTTAATTAAAAACCTTTTTAAACAGTCTTTCCACTTTCCAAACTCCCTCCATATTTCCCCAAAAAAACACACAACTCCTAAAACCCCCCAAACCCTTTGCCTTCTCTCTAAAAAAATCATTCATTCATGGCTATCATTCAAACCCATTTCCCACTCCTCTTCCTCCTCCTCCTCTCTCTCCTCCCCCTCTCTCTCTCCTCCCCGGCCACCATCCACGACCTCCTCCGATCCAACGGCCTCCCGGCCGGCCTCTTCCCGAAAGCCGTCAAATCTTTCTCTCTCTCCCAAACAGGGCTCCTCGAGGTACACCTCTACGGGCCATGTTTGACGAAATTCGACACCATGGCGTTTTACGAAAGCGTCATCAGGGCTAACCTGACTTACCGGAGTCTCTCTGCGGTTGAAGGGCTGTCTCAAGAAGAGCTTTTTCTTTGGCTGCCTGTTAAGGATATCTCAGTTGATGATCCGAAATCTGGGCTTATACATTTTGATATTGGGCTTGCTCAGAAGCAGCTTTCTTTGTCGCTTTTTGAAGATCCGCCTGACTGCAAACCCGATCAAGGTAATTATTGGGGTTATCGGCGTTCAAGATCGGATTTTTTTGGTTCCCATTGACAGAAAGTTGTATTTATTTTTTGGAGTTTTTCAATTTTGATTCCTGAGGGTTTATTTGATTTGGATTCAGCTTGTTTGATCTGGGTTTTCGTTTTCTTTTTGTGGGTATGATTTTTTTTTTCTTCCTTTTTTTGTATTTTGAATTGCTGATTTTGGTTGGTCATACATGGTTCATGGTTCATGGTTCTCTCTCTCTCTCTCTCTCTCTCTCTCCACTGAGCATTTGCAGAGAAGTTGAGAAAAATTAGAAATGGATACTCTGTTTCTATGTCCATGTCTCTCTCTCTCTTTCCATTGATCTGATATTATAAAATTTCTATACTCGTTAATCTTTTTATGGTACATAATTTATGTACATGTCTAAAAAGTGGAATTTATGTTCTGTTTGGAACTTGTGGAAAGAGGCGGAAGAGATTCGAGAATAATTAAGGAAGGAAACGGTGTGAAACCTAGATTGAAAATCTTAACGCGTATATAATACTCTCTCCGTCCCTATTTAATTGTCCACTACGGTTTTTCGTGCATCTTCAACGTCTTATATCTCTCGACGTATATTATGTTTTATATTTTTGAAATCATTGTCTTATAGAAAAAATTGAGATTTATCAAACAAGATCTATATTGAATATTTTTAGCAATATACGTTGAGAGATATAAGCCGTTGAAAATGCACGCAAAAAATCGTAGTGGACAATTAAATAGAGACGGAGGGAGTAATCTATTTTGCTATCTCCTCTTTTCTTCTCTCCAAAACCGAATAATGAGAGAATGGAAATTTGTTAAATTTCCCCTACCTTTTTCTAAAGCATAGTTTATCAGTAAGGATAAAGAAAGTTATATAAAGAGACCGAATCATTCTTTTCTTCTGTCTAAGTAAGTCATATGTATAGTCTAATTGTTTGATAATTATGCAGGTGTGTTGATGAAGAGAGGTGGGAAGGGGAAAGGTTTTGGAGCTCAAAGATAGAAGAAGAAGATGCCAATTAATCTTCATCTTTTTAAAATAAAATAAAAAACTTTTTTGTCTTTTTACTAATAAATATAAATACTACTACTAGGTAATTAGGTGTTGTTTTGTTTTGTTTTGTTTTGTTTCTTACTAGGAGTATTAATTAAGTGTTATTAGGTGTTGGTAGAGTTTGTAAAGATGTTGGAATCTAATTCCTAATCACATATAAGAAGTGGTAATGTTCTAACCTAATCACATTTCTTGTTCTGATCAATATTGATTGGCTGATGGGATCAACTTGCTAGTTTTTTTTTTTTTTTTTTCTACTAAGGCTCTGTTTGTTGGGGCGTAAAATATTTTTCGTAAAATGTTTTACCTATTTTTCGGTGTTTGATTGTGTAAAAAATGAGGAAAATATTTTACATGTAAAATATTTTTTATTAATTGGATAAAAATGACTTATCCTTAAATCTCCCGTAAGTTATTTTCCGAAATGAACTCGCTGTTTTCTACTGCAATTCTCACTACTCAGTTTTCTCGATCGTCAGTTTGAGCCACTTTCAATTTCAATATTCTTAGATCTCTCCACTATTTAAGTCCTATTCTCTCTCTCTCTCTCTCTCTACATTATTTTGTTGATTTCTAAAAAATATTTTTCAAGTGCCAACTAAACATCGGAAAATAAAAGTGAGAAATTTATTTTCTAAAAAAACATTTTACATGAAAAATATTTTACATTATAAAAACATTTTACACAGAAACAAACGGAGCTTAAATACAAGATTCTAGTATTTAGCTTCCCCATTTTTCAAGTATCTTTCTGTTGTGAGAATCCAACTTCTAATCCGAGTTTGATGGGTAGAGAACCATTCTTGGAACTATGGCCGCCAAAAGTGTTGTTTACCCATAAATGTTTTGAGTTATCAACGGATTCTTACCGATGGGAAAGGATATTGTTGGCAAGAATCTTTCACAAGTCTAAACAAATGATAAGATGCGACTGCTTCTTGTCGTCTAAATTCGATCGGTTGATAAGCCGGGTTTTTTTTATTGTAATCTCTTTGATCTTTTTGTTGGGTAAGGATTTTATTTCCTTATTCACGAGAAAGTTGCATTTTCTTTTTTTTTGTTCTCTTTTTTGTGGATTCCAAATGGAAAGTGCCACTCATCACGGGCGAAATTTCTGCTGCCGTATAGGCAAATGTTTTCTTGGATTTTATCACATTATTGGTCCCTCTGGAACCCTCCTTCACATGAGTTGTACTGCAATCTACCACGTCATTCTATTCTGCGAATTAAAGGACGATAATGGATTAAACTTTTTCTGATATTCAAATGAACTAATTTTGTAAAGGAACTCATAAAAATATATTTTAAATAAATTGAACGACTCCAATCATTTATGTGAATCCACTCGTCAAGTGAATTTCGCATATCCGGTGTACATTTGATGTACACCACATGATGTATCCATAGCCCCCCTTTTTTTTTCTTTTTGTAAAATGGGTACACCACGTGATGTACCCATACATTTGGTGTGCATCACCGTTTTTACTTTACATTTGAATTGTTAGTTTTAATAGCCTCGATATTTTCTTTTATCACTGCAAAAAAATTAATTATACGTAAGATATTCGTGTAATTCTAAACGAAGGATAATCATAACAGAAATGCCAAGAGTACCGAGAGTGACGTAACCAGAAATATGTATCAATGGGGGCACTATAAAGGAAAATTTCTGATGACAGCGAGGATGGACAGATGAATTGTAAGTTCTTTTTTTTAAACGACGAGATCGCTTATCAACTTTCGTATGTTTTCAGAAATTCACATTAGGTGCGAATTTCCGCAATTAATATTAGGTGGATGAATACTTGTACAATAGTTTATACAAATGCACACATTTTTTTCTTTTTATAGTCATTCACCCCCTCAGTGAATGGTTAGGATTATTTTCATCTAACAACCCACACTCTCCTTTTAGAATCCTCTTAAAAAAATATATTTCCTTTCTCACACCTCTAAAATATTTCAGAACTCTCCACACAAGTCTAGCATTGTAGAACATTCCATAAGAAAAATGTACAATAGTCCATTCTCATGTTTTATAAGTATTTTAACGAATGATGTGGTCTTGCAACAAAAAGTTTTATAGTTTGATTAAGCACTTAGGAATGTCTAGGTGAGATAGTATATTTTTAATAAACGATTAAAAGGTTAAAATGTTAAAAAATAACTTTGACTATTGAAGTGAGACCTAGTATGGATTCTATATAAAATACATAATGTTTATAGCATATTTTTAGTTATTGACAAAATTTCTAAAGGGAAATGATATTGGCACTCTAAAAATTGATGTAGGCACTCCAAAATCAGTGTAACTTCAAAGCCACTTTCCTTTGTTTTTTGGAGTGCCTGCATCAATTTTTGGAGTGCCAATATCATTTCTCTTTCTAAAATATGCACGTAATTATGTTAGCTAGTTGGCTCAACTATATAAAAATAATATTATTTGATTAAGGTAAAACTTAAACTACCTACCAATTGAAAAAAAAAACTTAAAAAAAATTGCAGTGGAGCCCGTGGCCCGGTGGATCTAGGGTGGCTCCGCCATTGAGTATCGACCTAGTGGGATACATACAAGTACATACGCCGCGTGAGGTCCATGCTATGAGTTTCACGCAAATGATCCAATCCAAAAAAAAATCAGCTCAATTTAAAATCCATAAAGACCTAATCCAATTTTCTTATTTTTCATTCAAAAACTAGGGTCTTTCCATTCAGAAGTTATCCCTAATTTCTGAATGAAAAGATAGAAGATTTGATCAAGTACTTACGCATATTCGATTGAGCTAATTTTTTACAAAAGTCACTTGAAAAAATATTTTAAAATTTATCAATGGATCGGATCATTTGTGTTGGAACCCATAGTAGGCTCCACGCGATGTATGTACGTCGTCTGTCCTCACTTGGTCAGTACTAATAGTGGGACTGATTCAATAAACATAGATTTTTGTATGAACAAACAGTTAAAACATTGTAATAAAAAATAAAAAAAACAGTTAAAACATTATCGTAGAAAATGGAATAACTTGAATCGTGATCAAGGATTATTGATGATTTCCTCTTGTAATACAATTTTACTACTACTTCAGAATTAACCGTTCCACGATACTTTCTTAAAAAATAAGTACTTATTTTATATTTTCAAACTCAAAAATAATGTAAATGGAAAATAATTTTTTCATTTTTTTTTGTACCGTTCAAAAAATCTCAATGAGATCTATCAAACAAGATTCATATTGCTAGAAAAATTATTTGCATAAACACATTATTTTTGAAATTACTACCTTCTTAAAAATTATGAGTAAGTACTTATAAAGGAAGTTCTGTAAGAGCATCTCCAGCAATGTAAGCAAAATTCTAGCCATTTACCATAGGATTTCCCTCTTGGCTAGCCACAAAACATCTCCACCACCCAACAGCCTCAATAAGAACCTCAGCAAAGAAAAAAAATAAAATTCAGACGGGCGCGTGACCAACACGCGCGAGAGTAGATCTCACTCTCTCTCACGCGCGGCCTTTGGTCAGCGCGTGAGAGCTCTGGTGACCTCAGTTTCCGACGGGATCGGTGGCATTGGAATCGTCTCGACGATATCTACAATCCTATGGGCTCAAAACGATTTTAGGATTAAGTCTCCGTTGAAGCCTCTGTCGCCGGAAAACGGAGAATAGCCGCCGTCTCCGATCTGTCTAGCCAAGCGAGCCTCCGTACTCGCTCATACGAGCGAGGGGTGGAGCGAGGGGAGCAACTGGCGAGTTCGGGGCGAGGCTGCTGGGAACTCGTTTTTGCCGCTGTCGCTCGGGAATCTGTCTCGCCGGAGAAAATGGCGACACTTCTGGAGATGCTCTAACGAGGCCTTCAGGAGTGCTATTGCCTATTACTTTCTTCAACAAAATGATTATTGATGATTATTTGGATTAATTTCACGTCAATTCTAGGCCAAATGAGAGTATGATTTGGAGTTGAATTCAACAGCAGTACACTATATCACGTGGTATCCGTGGGCCACTTCCATGATTGTGTCCACACGTGGCTCTTCCTGATGAGGTGTGATTGATGGACAATAGTAAAACTTGTCCCTCTGCCAATGGATTTTCTGTTGGTGCCTTTTTAATAGGAACTGGGTGCATGCTTGACCCAAGTCACAGGAAGCACAAGACTTTGAGGGGGGGGGAGGATCCGGGGACAGTGCTGCGCAGCTCCGTGTTGTGCAGCTGCTGGCACGGCTTTGCCGGCATCAGTCCGACGATCGGAGACATTCACTGTGTAGGCCTCGTCGAGTACTACAAGTGTACCAAAAATCATCTCGATCAAATATCGTTAAGTGCCTCATCGGAATACATATATGAGACACTTAAGAATATTTAATCGAGTTGATTTTAGTTACCCTTGTAGTACTCGACGAGCTCTACGCAGTGGATGTCTCCGATCGTCGGACCGATGCCGGTAAGGCCACGCCGACGGTCGCGCAGCACGTTGCGCAGCGTAGTCCTTGGATCCCTTTGAGTGCAATTGGAATCTACTCTTTCATTTGGAGAAATTGTTTCATTCTATGCCCGATAAGCCAGGACATGTGATGTTCCACATGCGTTGTGATTGATAAATACTGCGGGATTCTTGTCTTTTGTATTGGTAAATATTCTGATACAAAACGACATGTGATGAGTGTGATTGGTGCGAAATATTGCTCCGACAATACTCAGTAACCTCTTATTCATTTGGTTCATCATTTGAGTTGACGCTATAGGACTAATTTTTTGTGGACTCAATGGATTGTTCCGTTCCAGAAAATATTGCTCAAAGTCACGCGATTGAATAGGATATATTTTAGATGAAAAACTGTATATATTTATTGTGAAAGGAAGTATACCAAATTATGCGGCTACTAATGGGAACTCGATTGGAAATAGTGCTTCGATCACTTTTTTCAACAAGGCCAACGTATTTCAAGAAAACTTGTAAAATTCATCTGAACTAACATTCTGATAAGATTCAGATTTCAGAATATGCAATCCATTACAGCCTGTTTGGAGGCCGGATTTGCAAGCACCCTGATTTCATCTCCCCCTCCTCCTCATCTCCGGTGTTTGGATGCGAAAAAACCCACCCGGATTTGGCCCCGGATTTAGGTCGAGTCGGATTTGTAATCCACCTTCTAGTGGATTTGTGAACGACAGGGGGTACTTGGTGAAGCGGCGTGGAAGAATGACAAAGTTGCCCTTGCTTTCTCTCTCTCCTCTTGCCCTCCCTGTTCCTCTGCTCCTTCGCCAGGGCCTTCTCCAGCCCTAGTAATCGTAAGAGATTTGAGGGCTTGGATGCAAGAGATTTTTTAGAGAGGGAGAGATGAGGGTTGGGAATTTGAGTTTTTCGGTGGTGAAGGTTAGGGAATTTGGGGATTTGGGTGTATACAGTTAGGGAGGAATTTGGGGATTTGGTTGCAGGTGGTGAAGAAGGTATACGTACATACATATGTATGTGTGTATGTATATATGAATTTTGTTTTTTTTTAAATTACCACCCACATGTTTTTTCCAACCACCCTAAATAATTTTTTATATTAAAGGATTTTATATTATAAAGTTCGGTTTTAATTTATTTATTTTTTAAAAATCGTAATAAATATTACTAAGATTTCAACATTTAAAGATAAAATGAATTTATTTTATCCAAATTTATGATAAATATGTATATATTCTAATAATAATGAAATTAACATTTATTATCCATAAAATTAATAAACTGAGGGCAATTAAGTTATTTGACATCTTATCCCATCATATCCACCCTCCAAATCCCCCTTTTTAAAAAACTATCCAAACCTCGTTACAAATCCACATTTCTTAAGAGGTGGAGCCACCCTTCTTAACATATCTCCCGTCATTATATATTCACCTTTAAATCCACTCTCATTCTATATTCACCCAAAACAAATCCTCCATCCAAATGGGCTGTTAGTATTTCATCTTCAATGGTTTCTCCCCAAGCCCTAGCCCATGACATCAGGTGAGGGCCAAGTAAACGAAGAACGAATACGCAATCCCCTGATATTTCATCTTCAATGGTTTCTCCCCTAATCCTAGCCCGCGACATCGGGTGAGAGCCTAGTAAACGAAGAACGGATATCGGAACTAATGGTCACGGACCACTCGATAAACATACGGTGGGTCATCGAGGCACGACAAAACGGCCTAGTTGACACTGCCAATTGCAAGCAATCCGAAAAGTCCCTTAAGCTACAACTCTCAGTTGTGGAAGATTGGTGGATGTCAAAATCGAATATCCTTGTAGCAAATAGGAAATCATTTTTAGAGGGCGGCAAATTTAGGGTAAAATTGATGTTTTTTTTATACGGGTATGCAAGATGTCGAACCCAGGCCAACTTGCGCACAAGACTAATTCTTACAGCCTCTCTTATAGTCATTTCACATGCTTACGCGTGAAAGTAAGGTGACCCTAAGAGTTGTTGGTAAGGAGAATCAAATCTGAGACCTTAGAATTAAGCAAACACCTAAGTCCCAGACCAGGCCAAAACCACTTAGCAAAATTGATGTTTGTTAGCCGACAAACGCTTAATTTATGAAAGAAATCCTCATGGTTTACCATTCTGCATCATTATTTACTCTATATTTCTTTCATGAATTACAAGTTGTTTAGGACTGGTTTGACAATGAAGGCTTCCCATTTAAAAAGGTGTCGTTTTAAAGCTTATTTAACCTGTTGTAATGAATATGTATGTAAATCTAAAGTTGGAAGGGGGCCCATTAATGATGGTATATTCTTTCTGTGAAGATTTTTTCAATCTGGGAATCCACCGTTGGAAGTTTGCTTTGGTATTCCATGTGTGTTGGGAGTGGGAGGGCAAATGTGAAAATGTGCTTCAAAAGTATGGCAAAATATTAAAATTTTCGAGAACTAAAACCGAAAACGCGAGCGAATCATTTTTTGAAAGGTTATGTGACTATGATCTTACACTGTGAAATGTCAAGATCTAAATTTTATTTTTAATAATGGGTTGGCTTTTAGAAAATGAGAATGGCACTTAACTAATATGGGGTCACTGTTGTGATTTTAACCCTCAAATTTGTGGCTTCTTTTATGCGCTGTGGCTTGTCATTGTTGTAATGCCCCGATTTTCAAATACGTTAAATTTAAAGTAAAAGACATAGCAGGCCTAACTGCTGATGACACATTGGCGCACAGAAGATGTTGAATTTAGGAGAACGAAATATTGAGAGAATATTGGTTTATTTCTGAATGAATTCTTTACAAAGATACAAACCCATTTATATACAAAGAAGCTAAACTAGGAAAGAATAAATATACAATATTCCTATGCTACAATCACGGATCCTCAATCAATCAATTAGGCAACTGATTAGGAAATCGGATTTTCCTTTAACACTCCCCCTCAAGTTGGAGAGTGAATATCATGAATCCCAACTTGCCACTTAAATATTGAAATTGTTCATTTCCTAAAGGTTTGGTGAAGATATCTGCAAGTTGAGATCTTGACTGAACATAGGACGGTGTAATTACTCTAGCTTGTAATTTTTCCCGAACAATGTGGCAATCAATCTCTATATGTTTTGTGCGTTCGTGAAAAACAGGATTTTTTTGCAATGTGGAGAGCTGCCTGGTTGTCACAAAATAAGGATGCTGGCTGGTTTTGTGGAACTTTGAGATCTTCCAAAATATGCCGTATCCATGTAATTTCCAAACATGTTGCAGCCATAACTCGATATTCAGCTTCAGCGGAAGAACGAGCCACATTGGTTTGCTTCTTTGATTTCCAAGAAATCAAAGAATTTCCCATAAATACGCAAAATGCTGTAATTCAACGTCGAGTTGTCTCACAACCCACCCAATCTGAATCACAATAAACCTTTAACATAGGATCATTGAATGAAGAAAAGAATAATCCTTGACCAAGATTCCCTTTAATAAAACGCAAAACTCTTAGAGCAGCTTCCCAATGTGGTTTCCGAGGATTCTGCATAAATTGACTTAGGATTTGCACAGAGTATACTAAGTCTGGCCTTGTTACTGTTAGGTAAATCAATCTCCCAACAAATCTTCTGTATTTGGTTGGATCATGTAATGGATCGCCATCGTCGAGATTCAGTTTCAAATACGACTCCATTGGAAAAGAATTGGGACGGGATCTTAATAATCCCACATCGTTCAGAATATCCAATGCATATTTTCGTTAAGAAATGAAAATTCCCTTTTTGGACCGAGAGACTTCAATGCCAAGAAAATATTTGAGATTGCCAAGATCTTTAATGTGAAATTGTTGCAAGAGAAAGTCTTTGAGAGACTTGATTGCCTGTTCATTATTGCCGGTGACAATAATGTCGTCCACATAAATAAGTACTGCAATAAATGTGTTACTCTCGGACTTGGTAAATAGAAAGTAATCGGCCTTTGATTGAGTGAAACCTGCCTTTTGAATAGCACAAGAAAATTTGGCAAACCAGTTACGGGAAGCTTGCTTCAAACCATATAATGATTTATTGAGCAGACATACCATAGTTTCCCTGTCGGCGAAGACCAGAGGGAAGGTCCATATAGACAACCTCATTAAGATCGCCTTGCAAAAAGGCGTTGTGAACATCCATCTGAGGGAGGATCCAATTGCGAGAAGCAGCCACCGCTAAGAAACAGCGCACAGTGGTCAATTTGATAGTGGGAGAGAAAGTCTCCAAATAATCAACTCCTTCAATTTGACTGTAATCTTTAGCAACGAGGCGGGCCTTGTAACGTTCAATAGACCCGTCAGAATTGTATTTGATTTTGTAGACCCATTTGCAGCTAATCGGTTTGTGACCAGCAAGTAGAGGAACAAGAGACCAAGTATTATTGCGAGTAAGGACATCAAGTTCAGCTTGCATATCATCCCTCCATTTCGGGTCAAGAATTGCCTGATCATAGTTAGTGGGCTCACGAAGACCAGAAATAGAAGCAAGAAAAGAATAATGGGCAGGAGAAATACGGGAATAAGTGAGAGAATTAGAGAAAGGGTGCCTTGTACCTCGGGTTGGACCTGGTAAAGTAATCGGTTGAGTGAGTAGTGGTAGTGGGTCTGGTGGTGAAGTGTTGGTAGACTGATTAGGTGAGGAATTGGTTGGTGAGTCGGTGTAGGCTAGTGGAGTAAGTGGGGCAGGTGAACTGGTGGGGTAATCAGTTGGTATATCGTGGGTAGGTGGGGTAGTAGAATTGGGTAAAGGTGTGGTGTAGGTGAGGTCGGGTGCAGGAGCGGGAGTGGGGAGAAAAGCAGGAGAAGACGTCCCTTTATAAGGAAATATATGCTCATGAAAACAGACATCCCTACTAATAAAAATTTTGTGAGAATCTAAATCTAACAATTTGTAACCCTTTTGACCTATAGGATAGCCCAAAAAAACGCAATGCCTAGCACGAGGAGCAAACTTAGAAACAGGTTTGACAATTGTAGCATAACATAAACTTTCAAAAACCCGAAGGTGGTCATAAAGGGGTGGATGACCATGCAAGCGCTTAAAAGGTGTAAGAGAAGAAAGGAGTCGAGTAGGCAATCGATTGATTAAATAAACTGCGGTGGTAACACACTCACCCCAAAAACGAATGGGCACATTAGATTGGAAAAGGAGAGCACGAGCAACTCGCAATATATGACCATGCTTACGTTTCACAACTCTATTTTGTTGTGGAGTGGAGACGCAAGAGATATGAAATTCAACACTTTTGGTTATAAAAAAACGAGTGGAGAGAAAGAAATTCACTACCATTGTCACTCCGAAAGATTTTAATGTGTGCGTTAAATTGGTTGTGAACAAAGGTAAAAAATGATTTAAGTAAAGAAGAAGTATCAGATTTATGAGACTTAAGAAATAACCATGTACAACGAGTAAAGTCATCCACAATGGTTAAAAAATAACGAGCACCAGAATGTATTTGATGTCTATGTGGACCCCAAATATCACAATGGATTAATTAAAAAGGCAAGGTAGAAGAAATAGAATTTGTTGGAAATGGTAATCTAGTCTGTTTGGCTAAAGGACAAATATTGCAAAAATTGTCAAAAGAAACATAAACGGAAGAATTGGACTTAGAGATGATATGTAGACAGGCAGGTGATGGGTGGCCAAGGCGATGGTGCCAGGTAGAATCGGGATGAGTAGTATGGCAAACAATTGGAGAGGTGCGATCTAATGACATGTAATAGAGGCCGCCACTTTGCTTACCCCATCCAATCATCTTTCCCGTAGCCAAATTCTGCAAAACACAGAAATCCGGGAATAAGATCACACAACAGTTTAAGGATTGGGTAACTTTACTGGCAGACAAAAGATTTAATCAAAAGGAAGGCACATGAAGAACATCTTTTAAAACAACATCTTTGTTGAAGAAGAATGCGCCCGTAGAGTTAATAGGTACGGCGGAGCCATTGGGTAAATTAACACAAGGTGCGTGGGGCGAATGGGAGTGAGAAAATAAAGAAGAATCAGAAGCAATATGGTCCGTAGCACCACTATCTAAAATCCAACAATTTGAGAAGGTAGAATTAACAGAGGGAGATTATACAAACCTGCGACATTTGCATAAACATCATTACTACCCTTGGATAAGTGTGGCGCATTTGCCACGGCAGTGGTCAATTGTTGATATTGCTCGTCAGAAAGCCCTAAGAAAGGCGGCATGGCACCGTTGGGAGATGCGGCATGTGCAACAGTAGGATTGGATCAAGCACCATATTGCTGATTTTGCTGTCCCGGACGGTTGCGTGGAGGTTTAAAATTGGGATCATATTTTGGTTTAAAGTTGGGATCATACGTGGGTGCCCGACTGGAAATCCATGCAACTTATAGCAACTTTCAATAGTATGTGTATCCTTTTTGCAATATCAGCAAAATAATCCTTTAGTATTGGAAGTAGAAGATGAAAAGGACGAGTTACCAGAGAACTTGTTGTTTGGGTGAAGCCTTTATGAGATCGCACAGCCGCTGCAATTGAGAAATTTTCGGCGAGCAAATTGTTCCCAATCTCTCGTTGTTTCTCGTCCTGGGTCACCATATTATAAGCTTCCCGAATATCGGGTACCGGCTTCAGAAGCAGTATTTGGCCTTGAATGAGATTATAAGTTGCGTTGAGCCCCATGAGAAATTGCATGAGACGGTCCTCATTATGATGTGCATTCCTCTTACTCCCTTCACCGCATTGACAACAATCACACGTGGAAAAAGGGCGGTAAGAGTCCAACTCATCCCAAAATCCACGCAACTTTGTGTAGTAGTTTGCAACTGACATAATTCCTTGAACATGTGAACCAATGGAACTCTTGATTTGAAATATTCGGGGCAGATTACCTTGAGCGAAACGGGCTTGAAAATCCTCCCAAACGTGTTGGGCCATGGGAGCGAAAAGAACACTTGGAACTAGATCTTGTGAAACTGAATGAGAAAACCATGATATCAACATATGGTTGGCTCTTTCCCATAGGTCGAACTCATCTGGATCGGTAGACTTGGAAGGTTTTTTGAATTTTCTAGTAACAAAGCCCAATTTGTTCTTAACAGAAAGAGCAATTTCAACAGATCTGCTCCATGTTGCCCAATTTTCGCCATCCAGTAGTTGTGAGCAGAGCTTGGTGGCCGAAGTGTCTGAGTGATGAAAATAATAACGGCTTGACGGGTCAAGCCCTTCCTTGGAGTTATCTCCCATGGTTGGCTGGTATAAAAGATGAAAGGCTTCAGAAAAATCAAAAATTGTAGCCAGTTTTGAATCGAACCGATTGTACAATCGATTGTTGATAAAATAATTGGATGATACGAAAGTGGTGATTTAATGGTTGTTGCAGAAAGCTAAAAAGGGATTGATGGAGAAAAAATAACCACGGTGGGCAAAGAAAAAATAGTTAGGTATAGAACCCTAGCTCTGATACCATGTTGAATTTAGGAAAACAAATATTGAGAGAATATTGGTTATTTCTGAATGAATTCTTTACAAAGATACAAACCCATTTATATGCAAAGAAGCTAAACTAGGAAGGAAGTTAAACTAGGAAAGAATAAATATACAATATTCTTATGCTACAATCACGGATCATCAATCAATCATTTAGACAACTGATTAGAAAACCGGGTTTTCCTCTAACAGAAGAGCTACATTTATCATCACTGTGATCTCTATTTTGTTGAAGTCTGAACCCAACTTAGGATCCACCAGCTCCATCAAATCCCCTTTCTGCTTCAAGACAAGTGCCTACAGAGAAACACTCATTATGTTAGAACTCAAGTCCTTGATATGCATGGGTTTTGATTTGAAGAAGATTTGTTTTAATGGAAATCGAAGACATGATAGAGGTGACTCTCTCAATAAAAAGAACGTAGAGAGTATGTGCCTTTATCTCTTTCCTTTATCAAATTTTTTTTCCTTGACACAACTCAAACGCTTGTGTCGTGTGTCTAGATGCAGAATGCTGTTGATTGTATATTTGTACACTCGTAAGAGTTCTAAACATTTTTTGTGGTTAGTTGATGAGGTTAGTACATTATTTTTTAACTTAAAATTATCTTCTTAAAAAATAAGTATTTAAAGGAAGTTCTGACACGAGGCCTTCGAGAGTGGTGTTACTTTCTTCAACAAAATGATTATTTGGATTAATTTCACGTCAAAATCTAGGCCAAATGAGAGTATGATTTGGAGTTGAAATCAACAGCAGCATATCACGTGGGCCACTTGCATGATTGTGTCCACACGTGGCTCCTGCTGATGGGGTGATTGATGGACATGCACCTAGTAAAATTTGTCCCTCTGCCAATGGATTTATATGTCTTTTTTCTGCTGGTGCCTTTTTAATAGGGACTGGGTGCATGCTTGACCCAAGTCACAGAGGAAGCACAAGACTTGAGAGTGCAATTGGAATCTACTCTTTCATTTGGAGAAATTGTTTCATTCTATGCTCGATAAGCCAGGACATGTAATGTTCCACATGCGTTGTGATTGATAAATACTGCGGGATTCGTGCCTTTCGTATTGGTAAATATTCTGATACAAAACGACATGTGATGAGTTGTGATTGGTGTGAAGTATTGCTCCGACAACACTCGGTAACCTCTCATTCGTTTGGTTCATCGTTTGAGTTGACATTATAGGAGTAATTTTTTGTGGACTCAATGGATTGTTCCGTTCCAGAAAATAAAAATTGCTTGAAGTCACGCGATTGAATAGGATATATTTTAGATGAAAACTGTATATATTTATTGTGAAATGAAGTATATCAAATTATGTGGCTACTAATGGGAACTCGATTGGAAATAGTGCTTCGATCGCTTATTCAACAAGGCCAACGTTTTTCAAGAAAACCTGTAAAATTCATCTGAACTAACATTGTGATCAGTGCCGGCCCCGACATTTGGGTTGCCCTAGCCCAATCTCATATTTTGTTGCCTACTTACAATTAAGTCATACAAAATAAAAAAATATACAAGTACAAAAAAAAATCAAAATTACATTGTTATTTTAACTTGAATAACATCAAAAAAAATCAACATCAAAATGTAAACCCCGATTTCAAAG